>BKCP01005483.1:475080-500651 GCA_008636005.1 Striga asiatica | reverse complement strand
AAAAAATACATACACGAAAATAGCAAGTCGATAAACTGGCTTGGAATCAAAAAAACAAATCAAAAGAAAGAACACAGGGAAAATGTGGATGTCTCGTATTAGCACCTTCTCACTCTTCATCATTAGCATTTTGTAGTAATTTATCTGCCTTCATTAGCTAATCGAAGAGAGCCATCCCTCATTAACTTCAAGCTAAGACTGTTGAATCTCTCGCGAGAATACTGTCTCGATGCTTTTCTCCAATCCGTACCAGCTTTCATCATGGCAGCAAATTCTTCGAAACTTATGCGCCCGTCCTGTATGAAAAACCGGCCGCAGCTCAAAAGTTATATCAATTTAATTACAATGAATTCGAAAAAACTGAACAAGGAGCTGTATGAGGTGAAAATGAAAAAAAAAAAAAATGTGATCAGGTGTTTAGATAGATGATTATGTGAAGTACACGAACCTTATCCGTGTCGACATCATGCATGATAGCAGTGATAACTTCCTCGTTATTAGCATCGTCTTCATCGCTCAAAGCATCACGAAGCTCTTCAATCTCTATATAACCACTTTGGTTTCTATCGAAAAATGCAAAGGCTTTGTGTAGGTGTTCATCATTGGCCATTTTTCTTAGATGCACCGAAACAGCAACAAACTCCGCGTAATTCAAAGTCCCATCTCCATCAACATCAGCCTGTAAAACAAAAATGTATGATTCTTAGATAAAACTGAAAAAAGAAAGATAATAATAGAAACAAATGATTGAACAATAAATAATTTGTTTTTCCTCCAGCATCACAACAGGAAATAAAATCATATAGTGGGAAATGAGGGGAATCTATGAGTACGTGAATGTAGTCCTTACAGCTTCCATTAGGATTTGAAGATCTGTATCGGGTATTTGGTGGCCAAGTTTGTGCAAACCAGCTTTGAATTCATCACGGTTAATCTTACCCCTCTTCCCAGTGTCCATCTTATCAAAAGCTTCCTTAATTCCAGCCACCTCCTCCACTGACAAGTGTTCGGCTACAACCTGTTACATTTAAATTATTTTCATTCTTGCATCAAATCATAATTAACAGAGGTAATTAGAAAAAACTATCCCAGTTTCAGCCTAAGAATGAAAATGCCCTTTTTTCCTGACATTACACATAAAACTCCTTAACATTTATTTTTTTTCTAACAAAATATCAGTGACTTTATTGCAATCTACCTTACAAAGGTAATATTTGTAGTTACTAAGGTAAAATGTAGTAACATTTACTGCACAGTACCCTTAGCGCTCTCTTTTTGAGCTTATTCATCACGGAGAATTGCTTGAGCCTTGCTTTCACAGTCTCACCAAGTGAGACATTAGGGGCCTTCTTTATATTCTGTAACCATGGATGCTCTGCATATGAACCACGTTCAAACAAATATGCATTCGAAGTTCCATCTTCATTTTCAGTTTTTCACTATAAGCTCAAATTATATATATATATATATATACAATACAACTCAATCTAAATCAAGGAGATACTACCAAGGACTTGCTGAGCGGTGAGACGCTGGCTGGCATCTGGATTGAGCATTTTCTTAACGAGATCCTTTGCACTGTCTGATACTTTAGGCCACGGATCTCTCTTAAAATCAATCACCGAACGAATAATTGCTTGCGCTACTCCTTGTTCGGTTTCTGGGCAAAAGGAAAGGAATATGAGATAATTAACTAAAAGGGAAAGAAAATGAGGGTAAAGGCCACCATATAATTTCAAAGCTTATGAGAACGTGATTCTTTTCTCATAATAAGTGACTGAAAGCTGGAGGGATGCCGTACAAAATCAGTGTATGTCCAAAATTCATATTCCTCGAGCCAAATTTACTAGTAACACTTGATCTGGTACAATGGCCAAGTATGTCTTAAAACACATATGGGAACAGCTTTGCTCCAACACTTCCTAGAAGCTTGCAATTCCACTTTTTAACACCGATAGAAAGAAAGAGTTCCTTTTATTTACACTACACCTATTTAGCTGACACAGGTCCGGGAAATGGAACAATTCAATTTCCAATGAGGTTTTCTCAAGTGAATTGAGGCAGGAGATCAAAAGATAAAAAGATGGAATCAAGAAGCCATCATAGACCCTAAATCTAACTTTCACTTGTTCATTTCAGGATAAAAATGCACTATTCCATGTTGATTTCTAAACTATTTTCAAACTCATCCACAATCCCATATAGCATGTTCATGCAGACAAAAATTAACGACTCTAACCTGCCCAGAAGGGAGGAACACCACAAAGTAGAATGTATAGTATAACTCCAGCACTCCAAATGTCGACCTCTGGGCCATAATTTCGTTTCAAAACCTCTGGAGCCATGTAATAAGGGCTTCCAACAATCTCATTAAACTTCTCGCCTGAGTACAATTGACAATCACAAAAGATAAAAGGACACAAAATTGCAGTAAAAATGAGAGAGGGATGAGGGTAGTGGTCATCATAACAGAAATTTAAAGGATAATACAACCTACCAGGTTTGAAGAAGACAGACAAGCCAAAGTCAATTGTTTTTAGGGGGCTCGTTTCTTTCTTATTTGCAAAAAGAAAGTTCTCAGGTTTAAGATCACGATGCATCACTCCTTGCCCGTGGCACATCTACAGCACAATGAAGTAAATTCAAGCCAGGGTTCCAAACAAAATGTATGGGCATATTAACATATTAAAAGAAAAGGGAAAAAAAAGGAAAAAATAATTCAATGATTCAAAAAAGTGAAAAAAGGATGATCTTTCTGAATAAAGAAAAGGGCAGTGAACTATAGTCAAGCCTGAAGGAACTCCACTGTATACACCAACTAATGTCTATTTTATCATACGTGAAAATCTAGCACATTCGTGAAGAAGAAAATGCAAGATTGAATAGGCTATGCCCACAACATAGAAAACATTAAATCACATGGTTAGAAAGAGAACAATTGTCCATAATATTCACTAGAATTAACTATGCTGTACAACACAACCAATCTCCCTGTACTTTCAAGGATGAACCAATCTAGAAACTCCAGGGATAAAACAGTATAGACACTTCAAATGCTTTCAATGTCTTAAGCAAGTGAATAATAAAATATCATGCTCATGCACTGCCCAGGCACACAAAACCATCTCCAATCCATATATTCTGATCAAGAAAACAACCAACATAAAGCTTGGTTAAAACCAAAAAAATATTTGTTTTCCATTATCAACCCTGCAGCTTGCGCTCTTTGCCTATCGATTTTGTGCCTAATCAAAAGCATACCAGGCAAAACAGAATAAACCTATAACACCACAAATTCCAAAATACAAATAAAAGAAAACAATCCCAAGTCCATTCAAACTCGAAAACGAATATACAAACCTGAACAACTTCAACAATCGTTCTCATCACATACGCAGCTGCCCTCTCCGTGTAATGCCCTCTGGCCACAATCCGGTCAAACAACTCCCCACCTTCACAAAGCTCCATCACTATATGAACAGCACTATCATCCTCATAAGTTGCCTTAAGGGTCACGATATTCGGGTGGCTGGGCATGCGGGTCATGATCTCCACTTCCCGCCTCACATCCTCAATATCTACAGCTGTCCTCAGCTTCTTTTTGGATATGGACTTGCAGGCCAATTTTTCCCCGGTCTCAATGTCAGTGCATAGGTAGGTGACCCCGAATTCTCCCCTGCCAAGCTCCCGGCCCAGATCATACTGGGAATTTATGTCGTCACCCGTTGGGTTTTTCAGCACGACAAGCTTGTTCGAGCCCCCTGATCCATGCTCCGCGCTGTAGTCAATCGAAAACGGGTTAGGTTTGTTCTTTTTCTTCTTGGCATTGGACGAACCGGAAGGAGCCGCACAGCAGTTACCCATGGTTCAGAATATGTGAAGCTTTAATCTCAATAATCCTCCAAAAAGAACGGTGCCCTGAGATTTTTTGGATCACAGAAATTCCAATCGCGCTGCCAATGTACACAAATAACAATAAAAATAAAAATAAAAAAGATAATCGCTGATATATTACAGCTGGATTTGTTCTCAGATTCGGAATGGGCGTGACGGAAAATTTTGAAAGGTTGAAACTTGAAAGAAGAATTCTTATATAGTGAAAAGAAGCTCTCTTGCAGAGGGGAAAAATGAGAAAATAAAAAAAGGAAAAAGAATAATAAATCCGTAACAAAAATCTCCAAGAACTATGGAACGATAGATATAATTGCCGCAGGAAAAAAAAAATACCATTAAGATAAAAACCTCTGTGACATCATCAATCGGGAAGAAGACGACGCCGTGGGAGCTAAAAATAATAAAAATGTAAAATAATGAGAAAAATGGGACCTACCCAGAATTACGATTTCTCTAGGAATTTTGAAAAAATGACGGAAAAGAATGCGGCGAACAGCATGTCGGTCAGATGAAGAACAAATGTAGATATGAAACGAAGGGGTCGTGAAGATGTGAATCCACCCCTGGGAAGAGAGAGAAAGAGTCAAAAGGGTCTTTTGCGGAGATTGATTTATCTCTCATGGAGATGATGATGAAGTTTCCTACTAATCCCTCTCCCTTTCTCTCTCTACTTTCCTTTTTATCTCTTTATTTTTCCTTTCCTTTTGTTCCGTTTCATTTCATGAGCATGAGCTAACACCTTGTATAAGTTGCATTTTCGTATTTTTTACTTCACCTTTCTTGAGTTTTTTTTTATTAATATTATTTTTTCTTTTTGAACTTTTGGTGTGGTATTATATGTTTATTCGTAATTTTTTCAAATTGAATTCTCATACAATATTTTATAATTAATCAAATTTTACAAAATCATAAATTTATATATTAAAAATTTTAAACACTGTACACTTTATTTATCATAAATATGCAATTTTTAGAATATTGCTAGAAATTAAATATTTACTCATGAATTAAATTAGAAAACAATCAAATTAATAAAGTTGCAAGATTACCCTTCAACACAATCTATTCTAAAAAAAAAGACAATGAAACCATAAAACTCTAATTTGAATTTGCATAACATATTCAATGAAACAACATTTGGAATTCCACAATTTAAGTAAAAAATATCATATAGCAAGTATGTTGGGTTAACCTGCCTATTCAATAAAATGACATTTGGACTTACACAATTTAAGTGAAAGATCATATAACAACTATGTTGGGTTGACATGCCTAAAAAAATGTTCATCTTATAGTAGTATTTGAAATAAGTTATATTATTTTTATAAGTTAAATTTAAGTAGGCAAGAAGAAATTACGCGGCAGTACTATTTTTTAAATAAAAAATTACTATATCAACAAAACAAATTTATAAGTTTGTGTAAAATGCAATCGATCGATCTTCGTATAAATATGCCTAAAAAAGTAACATAAGGTGTTTTTAATTTACTAAAACAACATGCATATTTTTAATAATTTGTTTTTAGTTCGTTTTGTAATTTACATTAAACAATTAAGAAAAATATCATACTTTGAATTTTTACACATAACAGTAGTGATATAATTGAAGGCAAATTGACTCGAACATGTCGTGTTTGAACTTGTGCTCGTTTAATAAATGAGCATGTTTGGCTCGAATCATTTAATAAATTGAGTGTAATCAATTTAGTTCTGCTCACTTGAATTAAATTTTTATTATATGTTTTATTATACGAATGAGTCAATATTAACTTTTTACAACCTGAATTGAGTTGTACTCACTAGAAAATCAGTTATAGTAGCCCAGGTAAAAAATATTTCTGGCTACACCCCTGGTCGTCCCCGTGTATCACACCCAGATCCCCTTTCTCGTCGCCCCCCTTAGCCTACTAGTAGGCCCAAGCTCCCTTTTTCCGATTTGGCTGAGGTTGCAGGGCGCCTTCCCGTCTCAATTTTGCTGCAGCGCTCGCTGCACCGCTCTCGCGTCGGCTTGGGTTAGGGTCGCAGTGCCACTCTTCCTCCCCCAGTCTCGTGCCTGCTTGGAGTACTTCATTGTTGTTTTTCGGTTGGAGGCTCCCTGTGGCTGAGCGCCTTTTCTTGGCCTCGGCAACGGCGGTTTGACGCGCAGGTGTCGTTTCTTGCGTGTGCCTTTCCTCTTCGGCGCTGATGATCTTTGGAGGCCAGACCTAAAATGATAATCGCCTCCTCGCCAAATCTGTCGAGATGGCTCAAGTTCGATCGCAGTTTTTAGATCTGGGGTTCGGTCTGAGGTTCTCTTGGACATCTGTGTTGTAAAGTTTTGCTCGTGCGTTGGTTTTTGTGGCTGTGTGTTTTGCCTACTAGGTTTTTTTTTTTTTCAAAATGATAGATTACTCAATAAATATGAAACAAAGTAAAAATTTCTTACAATCGAGAGCCCACTAGCTCCAATAACAAGTAAAAGACACAAGGAGAGACACTTAACTTGGTGCTCTAATACAACCAAATAAAGATCAATCAACAAACTCTCAAAGTACTACAACAACGGTAAAAACTTACAGCAACAAGCTATGATCACAGGACTGAAAGCAGCAGGTGTGTAGGGGCGTTCAACAACAACCAAAGCAGCAACCACAACAGTTTCATCACCCAGCCTGAAGCAGAATCAGTCAGCCAAGACAATAACTTTCCACTAAACCATAAGAACCTGGAATTATACCACCCCAACCAACCTACTACAGTAATTTGTGTTGATACCCAATTTGGCTCCAATTAATTAAATAATAAATTAAATAATAAAATACAGCCCGACAACCGAGGAGCCAAAAATACATAATAAATGAATATACGAACAGGTTATCGAGATGGATCACCTAAAAAACCGACCAGGTTCCCAAATGTCGAGTCCACTGCTACCGAGCCGAGGAGACAATTACTTCTCATTAAATGATAATGTACTACCTTTTATTTATTTTTAATGGCCCACTTGCAAAAAAGAGGTGGACTTGTATATATATGTAAGAAGGAGGAGAGAGAAGGGGGTCTTCCTCCATTCTTCATTTTTTCCTTCCCACACAACACAAGAGAGAGTAGGGGCGGTTGGATGATGCTCTCTCCATTTTTTCATTTTCTTCCCAAGAACAAAAGAGAGTATTCTCTCCAAAAATAAGAAATAAAAGCATCCTTTTCAACAGTTTTGTTCTTCAATTTCATACAAGTGATTAGACCTATAATCGACCGTTGATCGTCCGATTTTCGACATCAACAGTTTGGCGCTAGAAGGAGGGCTCCGTAATTTGCTCGGAGTCAATTTTCGCCGGAAAACAACCGCATCTCCACCGAAAAAGACCGCTCTAAGTTAAGCAAGACATTCATATTTTTTCATTAATCCCTCTTCATTATATTTTTCTATTAATCCCTCTTCATTGGTGACTCTGTTCTTCCATGTTTCTGCACNAAAAAAAAAAAAAAAAAAAAAAGGGTATTACCGGACATTTTATTAACGGAAGCAGAAAGTGTTTTTTCCATATTTCTACACTCCTTTCCATCATTCCAAATTATGAGAAGACTTGGAGATCCAGAATTTTGTTTTGCATATGATGATCTGAAAGCTTCCCTTGGACGGGCAAAAAAATAAAAAACCACACAAAATCCTTGATTGAAAGAATCAAAATCTGAAATCCTTGCATCTTGTTTGTTATGAACATACGCAGCAGTTTCTCTTTCACTTTTCCTTTATTTTTCTCTTATTTGTTAGTTGAATTCTTAATTAAAATATTGCCACTAGGCCACAGTTGAGCCACGTTAGTGAGTACTGTTACTGTCAGAACAATACTGTTCACATCACATCCAAATCTGATAATGATTAAATGAAAAAATAAAAAAAATAAAAATAAAAAAAGAGTCGAAATTCAGAAAGCGCGACCAACTTCGAGCCTCAGCCACCAAACGCCGGCCAACTCAATACCACAGCTGGTCCGACACCAAACCCGGACTGCAAAACTTTGAGCCGCAACCAGATTTCGGACTCCAAGACGATCCGCCACCCACCGCCATCGCAGCCGTCGGCCAGACCTCGCAAGCCGACCTCGTGGTCGGTGCCGACCTTGCAACCCTCAGGCCAACCTAGTAAGCCTTCGTAGCCGGGGCCGACCTCGTGACCAACGGGCCGACCTCACGAGTTAACCTCGCCACCACGACCAGCCATCTCGGTGGCAGCCTACTCGAAACTCTCCGATGCCGACTACGGACTTCAAGTCGGCACCATCCCGCAAACACCGAATCGCAAGGGAGCCGACCCCACATATCCCGATCTCTCGAGTCTTGACCCGCCAATCACCGAGCTGCATCACCCAGTTAGACCCGACCTCGTCTCCTCCGACATCACTTCGGCACTTGTCGTCTCGGTAACCGGGCCCGACCACACCATGCCGACCAACACATAGCCAACGGCCGACGTCACAGTCGTCGTCGACAACCTCATCACCCCCGACCTAACTGCAAATGGGGCCCGAGCCCACCACGAAGTCGGCCGATCTCGCCACGGCCGACCTCCAAACCAACATCCATTACCCAATGTCGAGCCCGCACAGCTTCGCGTCATAGGTTGAACGCAACCCAACACCGAAGTCCGGGCTGACCCGAATCTACAATCGCAGCCGGACATCGAGCTCGGACCCCAACATACAAATAACGGGCTAACACCAATTCCTTGCAACCGGGCTTACCTCGCCGCCGGGGCCGACCCCACGTCACAGCCCGGATCCGACAAATCGCAATCACCGACCCAAACCCCATGTCGTAGGGTCCGACCTCGCGAGCTGATGCCGACCTCAACCCAGGACCCGTACCAAACCGTCGAGCCAACCTCGCAATCCGATTTCACTAGGCCGACCGCAATTCCGGCTTCAAGTCAAACGCCGAGCTTCAATCTAGCCTCGACCAACTGTAATCGCAACTGCCGGGGCCAACCTCACAGTCGCCGGATCGGCCCCGAAACTTCATCAACCTCGCTCCCCAGTCACCAACCGGGCCTCCAAATGGTAGGCACCATAGAAACCGCCTCACAGACGGAAAAGCCGACCTAACTGAGGCCGCCCTCAGACCCGGAAGCCGAACCGCCGCCACCGGAGAATGGACCCCGTCGTCAAACTCGGACACCGAGCCGCCGCCGCCATCCCCAGATCTCCGATGCCGAGCTCGCCCCCAAACACCGAGCACCCCGAATCATCGCCGCCCGAATCATCGCCGCCGCCGGGCCCTCAAAAGACGACATCGTCGCTGCCGTCCTCGGATCCAAACCCGGATGCCGAGCTAGCCGCTACTATCCTCAGATCCGACCTTCTGATGCCGACCTCAGAAGTCAAACCGCTGGCCTCCGTCACCAAAGAGCGAGCCTCCACTTTTCGTCTAACTCGTCTATCACAAATCGAGGCCGAAAAATTGTCCCCTCACCGCTGCCAGTCGGCACAGTTTGGGCGTATTCTGAGGATCACAAATTCGGACAAATTATTGAGCGGCACGCCAAGAGATGGGTTTCTGGCCATATTCTGCGGATGAGTACAGGTAAGTAATCTTATCCTTGATTTAATAACTAAAAAAGCAAATATATAAATCAGCTTCCCCTAATAGTAATGACATGAACGAATAATTACATATAATATGTATGTACTCCACAAATATGTGTACTGCACTTATTATGTACTGCATGTGTACTATGCATTTAATTAATAAGTAATAACTATTATAAGTTTCATTAACCATGTACTTATAATAAGTCACACATATAAATGTGTGCATATAGATACATTGTGATAATAATCATATATGTATATATATAATAAGTAACGCATATATGTAATATATATGTGTATTATATATATATATATACATACATAAATAATAACGTAATAAAAATAAATAAATAGCGAACAATGAGAATCGCAAAGTCGAGAAGCTCGGCAGGGAGCGGAGAAGTAGAAGAATCGATCTCTCCAGTCGATAACGTTTCTAGGCCTACACTCTGCGCCGTCCCCAGGTAATTCTACCTTCAATTTCGTTTCGAATACATACATATATATATATATATATATATATATATAGATATGTATATATATCGTGTATACACACACATACGCATAAAATAATGATAATAATAATAATAATAGCATGATAAATATATGTAGACATATATACTTGATAATAAATAAACAAATAAACGCATATATAGATGTACATGAATAAAAAATATATATACCGAACCTTGTTCGTGAAAACCAAACCGAGACGGGAAGGATTGAGAGAAGTTGGTCTGCTGCAAGCCATCGGGATAGGTACGACCATTCCTCTAATGCTTCTCGATCTCGGGAAGTCACGAGACCTTCAAGTCGTGACGTCGTTACATCGCCCGTCGTAGAGCCCTTGCTCCGGCCGATGTCATTATCCAGTCCGGCGACGAGCCCCTGCTCTGCCGGGCTGACGTCGTTACATCGTCCGTCGTAGAGCCCTTGCTCCGGCCGATGTCATTATCCAGTCCGGCGACGAGCCCCTGCTCTGCCGGGCTGACGTCGTTACATCGCCCGTCGTAGAGCCCTTGCTCCGGCCGATGTCATTATCCAGTCCGGCGACGAGCCCCTGCTCTGTCGGGCTGACGTCGTTACATCGCCCGCCGTAGAGCCCTTGCTCCGGCCGATGTCATTATCGCCGCACGTGACAGACGAAACGTGAAATACGCCAAATTCCAAGACAAACCACTCTCATATCAAATCAACGACGTCCCCCTACACGGGGCCTACCGACTTGAACACCTGGACGGCACGCGACCATCAATACCCATAAAACCCGGCATTTCTGCAGAAGTCCTACCAATAGGTCTAGGCTAGTCTCACTCAATGAGTGACGTTATTGTATAGATTATTCGATGAGCTAGGTCAAGAATGTAATTTACCTTTTTCTTTTAGAGGCTAGGTCGTCTTAGGCTTAGATCGAGTCGAAGCGGCGTAATTAACGTAAGGAACGAAGTGTCGGCTAGGATCAGTACGATGACCTAGTCGGCACTAGCCGGGCTCAACTAGGAAGCCCGGTCAGGCCAATAATACCACCGAGTCCGAACGCGAGACCGGCCAGGTAAGCTGCCACGTAATTATGTGCAGGTCGGGTCAGTACGATGGCCTGGCCGGCACGAGCCGGGCTCGGCAAAGTAGCCCGGTAAGGCCAAAGTCGCCAACGTAAGAAATGAATAACGAGCCCAAACGCGAAGCTCAGCAAGGCCAGACCGTCGCCCGATTCAACGAGCAAGTCGGACAGGTAACGCGCCATAAGGCCGAAATGCCGTAAAACTAAAGGCTACGCGCCATAAGGCCGAAATGCCGTAAAACTAAAGGCTACGCGCCATAAGGCCGAAATACCGTAAAACTAAAGGTTACGCGCCATTAGGTCGAAACGCCGTAAAACTAAAGGCCTACGAGCCATAAGGCCGAAATGCCGAAAAACTAAAGGCCTACGCGCCATTAGGCCGAAACGCCGTAAAACTAAAGGCCTACGAGCCATGAGGCCGAAGTGCCCTAAAACTAGAAACCGAACTCTAAAAGCAGTTCGGCCCAACTAGATATGCGACAAGGTGCGCTCATTCATCACATACATCCATCATACATTCATCACATACATTCATCATACATTCATCACATACATTTACCATACATTCGCTCATTCCACATGTGACCGCATAATGCATACCACCTCGTAAGAAACACAGAGCTCAAAGCTCAATCAAACAAAGAGCTCAACGCTCACTCGGACAAGAGCTCTACGCTCACTCATGTCGACAATTCAAAATGCATTCATGCATAAAAACGGGTACCAAATTACCCGACCAGGCCGCTCAGGTCCCATCCAATAGCAAATTTGCAAAATTGCCCATTCTCTCAAACTGACTCAATTCGTCAAAGATTAAAGCGCGATTATCGTAAATACGTCAGGCAAAGCTTGAAATGATAAAAAAAACGCGCAAGGGTCCCAAAGAGCCCGAAAACAACACAACAACGATCTAAGTAACCAAAGTTACTCGATAAAGATTAAATAAGTCCTCGAGACGCATAAAGTAAAAGCCTACACGATAAAGAGCTCGAAGCTCAAGAATCATTAGGCGAAAACATTGCCAAATTGTAAAAAATTAACGCGACTTCAGAACAGTTCAATCCAGAACATGCCCTAAACTCGGGGGCCTCCTGTTGATACCCAATTTGGCTCCAATTAATTAAATAATAAATTAAATAATAAAATACAGCCCGACAACCGAGGAGCCAAAAATACATAATAAATGAATATACGAACAGGTTATCGAGATGGATCACCTAAAAAACCGACCAGGTTCCCAAATGTCGAGTCCACTGCTACCGAGCCGAGGAGACAAACATCGGTCGGAACCATCAAGGGCCATTAGCGGGTCCCGCAATGATTACTTCTCATTAAATGATAATGTACTACCTTTTATTTATTTTTAATGGCCCACTTGCAAAAAAGAGGTGGACTTGTATATATATGTAAGAAGGAGGAGAGAGAAGGGGGTCTTCCTCCATTCTTCATTTTTTCCTTCCCACACAACACAAGAGAGAGTAGGGGCGGTTGGATGATGCTCTCTCCATTTTTTCATTTTCTTCCCAAGAACAAAAGAGAGTATTCTCTCCAAAAATAAGAAATAAAAGCATCCTTTTCAACAGTTTTGTTCTTCAATTTCATACAAGTGATTAGACCTATAATCGACCGTTGATCGTCCGATTTTCGACATCAACAATTTGTTATCTCTAAATTCAGCTCATTCTTTTACAGTTGTCTCAACAACTGTTATTTCAAGCATTAGGCTCCCTTTAAACTTCCAAAGGTTCCTAGACTTCCAAAGCCATCAGAGGATGTAAGTGCTGAGTTGAATTCTGTCCTCTGAAGTGGCTTTTTTGTCCATAGAACACATAGGCCACCACCAATGTATGAATTTGCAGATAGGTGTCTTCATTGAGTCCCAACTTACAGGTGTCAACATCCACACTAATTGTGCTCTTCTACAATGAAAGAAGATGTGTTCTACAGTCTCCAAGTCCTCTCCACATGTTTGGCAGATAGGATCTAGTTCTATGCCTTTATGCTTCAGATTTTGACTTGTAGGCAGGATGTTATTGTAACACTTCCAGATGAAATGCCTAAGTTTGCCCTTCACCCTTCATACTCCAGTTCCTTTTCCTCACTTTCATCTCCACAATAGCAAAAAGACTGCCTTTAGCATTGTCAAATTCCCTGAACTTCTTCAGACTAAGTTTAGAATATGCATTTGCAACAAAGAAAATACCTTTAGGGTCAAGACTCCAGAACCACCTATCCTTTTTACCAGGATCCAACCCTTTCACCTTGAGTATAGTTGTTACATCCTTTTGACTGGACAGAGTTCTTAGTTTGTCACCATTCCAACTTCTTCCGTTGTCTTCTATTAGCTCCTTAACCACAGTCAGATAAGACTCTCTTCTCTTCCTCAACAGGCCATTGTTCACCCTCAACTTAGGCACCCAGGGGTCATGCCAGATATGAGTTGAAGCACAATCTCCAATGTTAATTTTGAAATATTCTCTGTACTTTTGCTTCACCCTCATCCAAGTAGTCCAGAGCCAAGAGGCAGAAGAGGAGCAATTTCCCTGAAGAATGGAAGAATGAGGAAAATATTTGCTCTCCAAAATTTATGGGAGGTTTTATTCCAGAAAATCTATAGAGCAATCGGATGGTTCCCTTATGGAGTCATTCATGCCTTTATGTATTGACACGTGTCCAATGTGTATTTATTGCAGGACACGTGTCAATACACCATTTGTGGATAACAATGGATGGCTTCATAAGCCGAGCCATTCGATGGCTCCATAACAAAATCGGGTTTTATTCTAGTTGTTTTTTAAGTGTGTGTTATTTTTCTGTTTCTCTTTTTTTTTTTTCTTTTGTTAGTCTAGTATCGTCGGATTTTCAGTCTCCTCTATAGAGCTTTTGTGTCTCATTTATGGAGCTTTTGTTTAATGGATCGATGATCACTTTTTGAATTTTCAGTTATTAATATAATTATATGATTTCACAAACAAAAGCAACGATTTAGGAAGAACCGTGACATGTGTACAATAAAAGAGCCAAGTCATTGGCATCCATTAAGTATGAAAAAAGGACTTTGTAGCTAGCCGTATCCTCAAGATTCATCTTATCAACCCAGAAGTCAACATTACATTGTATTATTTGTATAGGTTGTAGTCCTAATTGATTAAGATCAACATATAATCATTCTCTACATTTGGGCGTGGCCCATAATTTAAAAGTTGTGGCTTAGATGGCAAGCGTAAAATGTCTATGTAAATCTCATACTTAGTGTAATAATTAAGCAAACGATATATAAATCACAAAATATCTAGATTGACCATGTTATTAATTCCAACCTCATACGATACTAGACAAATTCAATATTTCCTCTTTTGTCCTTTCATAACCATTAACCCATATATGTATCTTAATTAAGATTGGGATATCAGGAGCCCCTCATTATTGCCTTCATTTAATTGATCAGAATTTTTATTCGCTTATCATGATTATAGTTACTACAATTAGAGTTAAACTAACAGTAAAATTACAAATTAAGTTGTTTACTTTTGATTGTACTTAAAACAGAAATTTTCAATATGGGCATTTGTGTTTCGACAGTAATGTGTTCAAAAAATGTTTTTTACATGACTTATATTAGCAATATAATGATGATAATAATAATAAATAATAATAATAATTAAGTTCTTCCATTAAAGTCAACGTCATATTCTTCTTCCCTCATATTAACAACACATTTTTTTTTTTCTTTCTTTCTCATATTCTCCAATTAATTATTTACATCAGATAGTGAACAGAGGTATGACAACCAAATTTGGACGACACCCTTAAATTTGGGCGGAAATAGCAATGGATTACTCTCTCATGGAGGAATATTAATCCCTAGTTTTAGGTGGCATGAGGTTTCAAGGTCTAAAGTGGTGGACTTAATGATAAGATGATTCAAAGAACATGACTGACTTTGACCGAGCTTTGTTTGATTTTGCTAACATACATTGACAAATGGTGGTAAATGGTAATTTTGTGATTATTATTACTATTATTATTATTATTAATATTATTATTATTATTATTATTATTATTATTGTTTAGATGGCAAATCACAAATATTATTAATCGATATTTATTGATGATTTGATAATGTATAATGATTTTTTTTCTTGGTTTTGGTTTTATTGTAATTTAAATATATTTTTTTTAAGTATGCTTGGTGATGTTTCAGTCTTTTGAGATTATTTTTGAATGTTTGATTTATTTATCTCGAGGATGATGTTTTTGCTTAATTGATGCTTATGAATAGTTTGTGTTTGGTCAAAATTTTATAGAGTCATCGAATAGTTTTCTTATGGAACAAAAACTGTGTGTTGGAGCAAAAACTGTGTATTTGGTATATCATTATATTTCCACATCGCTAGAGCTGATAATATAAACTTATAATAAACTATAAATAAATAAACGTAAATTTAAATAAGAAAAAGTCCGTAAGTTTACAATAATAATTTAATTTTGAAGTAAAATTGAATATTTTCAAAACTTTTATATTTATAAAAATATTTCAAAAACATTCCAAAAGTAACTGTACAAGTATAATAATAAGAGTAATGCTATAGGTACATAATATTGTATATGGAGGTGTACATAACACTCACAATTGAGTGGGTCCTACCAAAAATAAAAAATCAAGTGAACCCTACTCATGTGAGTGTTATGTACAATTCTACGTACATTTATATTTATTATGTACATCTAGCATTTTCCTAATAATAATACTTAAAAAAAAATTCTATACTAGTATAGTATGAACATGAAAAATTATAACTCGAGGCCGACATCTAAGATGCGCTGCACGTCGATGGCTGGGCCCAGTTGGAAAGGCCCGGTTTAAGAAATGGGTAAACTACACTTTAATTCTATTTTTCTTTAATATATTTAAAAAAAATAATAACTATCGGATTCGGCATGAATATAGAAGACAAAAATCGCTGAGAAAAAAAGAAAAAAAAAGCATAAGAGAGAATTTAGAAATGAAGAAATCAGGGGGCGGCGGTGGAGCTGCCGGCGATAAAAAGAAGGGCCGCCGCGCCGACTCCGTCACCGATACTGCTCCTAAGGTTGGTGCATCTCTTTCTATTGTACCTTCGCATTTATGAACATATGAGAACGCGTTTTGGTGTTGGGATATTGATTTTGGGGATATTGTGTTTGCTAGTCCTCCGACGTTGTCCAGTGAGATCTGTGATAGCTGGTATCAACCTAAAATAATTTTATTTGTGGGATATTGTTATTTTTTGTTTGGATGCTCAAGTTTTATGAGAAAAAAATTGGCATTATTTCACTAAGTAAAGGAGATACGATTTTGCAGATGACATCGTGTTTTCCCTTTCATTTATTCATACTTGCATTTGCAAATTGCTGTTTGTTTGATCGGTCGTGCGGAACTTAAGGGCAATTCATGTTATCAACTATGGCGATTTGAAGATTTGTTTGGTAGCAATACAAGGACTTTTTGTGAATTATTTGAATATTTGAAACCCTATTCGTCAACATTTTGATATCTTAGCATCAGAGAGTATAATTGTTGGCCTCAATTTTGAACTTAGGCCATAGGAACATTTCAAACTTTCCTATGTTTTCTTAGGGTAGGTGGGTGAGCATGGTCTTCCTAGTTAAAATCTTTGTGTTGATAATGATCATCAGGGATTAAGTTTAATTCTTTTATGTGGGAGTTATAGGATGCGTCAAAAAATGATCGTGTGAAATGTAAGAGCTAAGAATGATTTGTGATTCACATAACAAATCGTTGTTCCTTCTTTCCTTTAGTCACCTTGTTTAATCAGTTCTTCAATTCAGTTTCAAAAATTTTCTGGAATTTTTGGAATAGTACAAGAGTGAGTTTAAAGAAAAAATAAAGAGGACATATGATTCTACTTTTCAGTCATTGCAGGAATTTTAGGTCAACATGCATTGCTGATGATGTTTTTTTGTGTTGTGTATGTGTTTAATATTTGTTAAAAAAACAAGAAAATCCTTTCCGTTTTGCTGTCACAAGTTCTTAGGCAAATCACAGTTGTTTTCCCCTGAAGGAGCATAAAATCTGCATATTCTCTCTGTTCCTCCTTTCTCGCAAGCTATTAGATCATTGTCTTTTTTCCTTATTGTTAGGGTGGAACGTTTTACATGCACTAGGGCACATAAAAGGAGAGTCCTCTGACAGGGGGTGTGTTTTATACTGAAATATCATATATTCTGGATAAGGATACCATCTTGTTTCTACCTTGTTTCTGGTTTCTGTTTTTGTTTCTAATCAACAAAATGATTCGTAATCATTTTCCAAGCATCTTGCAACGGATTGCATTATTAAACATAACTATATAACCAACTTGTAGTCCTGGATCAGATCACAACTAATAGTGTTTTATTTATTTATTTAAATTTGCTCTGTTAACAAGAGGACCTAAAAGCACCCCAGTATGCATTAGGTCAACCTTTTATCTTTTTATCAGAACACTGAACTCATGACTGTCTTCTATTGCTTTGTGCTATTATTTGTAAGATGTGAAAATGATTGTAGTTTACTCTTCACTGACCCTTGAATTCTGAATTTCAGAAGCAAGCTGCGAAAAGAGATGTCTTCCAAATATTTGCCGAGAGAGTTAGGAATCATAAGGATCTAGAATCTAGGTGGGCCGTCTTACAGGAGACAAGAGTTGAATATTTTAGAGGAAAAGATCTTGTTAGTTTTTTGAAAAATCATTCAGAACTGAAGGACCTGCTTGAACAAGATAAGAACTTAGAAACTGAAGATATTGCCAATATTCTGCTGAGAAAGAGTCTTATAGTTCGGTGTGACCGTGTTGTCAAAACTGTTCGGCCTGGAAAGAGAAAGTTGTCTACATGGCCTGCGCATCTGGAAATATTTGCAGTAAGTTATTTCTTGTTTCCTCAACAAATCAAGGACAAAATTTTCTTCTCTGGATTTTGTGCGGTATTTTGGTTGTTGATTAAGGTTGAAGTCATTGTTCTTATCTTCTGTTTAAACTAATATTATTTGAAGAGCTTTCTCGAGTCAAGCTAAGTGACCCCGCGTCACAGCGTATATATAATAATACTTTGGATAAATTGTATGATGCAGGATCAAGTGTTCTCTGATAATGATGCGTTTTTCGCGTGGACTTTTGTGAACCGAAGGCCATTATGGCAGACTCTCCTCTCATTTTTCTGGCCCGTTTTGACTCTGGCAATCTGCTTGTTTCCTGTGTATCCTCACCAAGTGAAGCTTTTTATACTCTACTTCTGTGCGGGTGTACTGCTTCTCATTCTCTGCCTCCTCCTAGGTAAGTTTGTTTAAACTATTATTCAATGCTCATTACATAGCTCATCTTCTAACCCATTGATTATGCATGTGAGTGTGTGAAACGTCTAAGAGCTCATGGCCTATGAGTGTCAATTGTTTTGAAACATTTTATTTTCCGTTTTTTAAATTAATAGTTGTTTTGACTCCTTTGACCAAATTAAGAGTACGCCTGTATAAATATACTCTTTCTCGAGCTGACTGATATTTGCATGCAGTGAGGGCACTTGTATTTGGAGTTCTGTGGATCGTTCTTGGGAAACGAGTATGGTTCTTCCCGAACATACTTGCAGAAGAGGCCACACTGAAAGAGTTATTCCAGTTTTGGCCACAGAAGGATGAGGGAGAGCGGCCCAAGTGGACATCTCGGTTGGTTTACGCAATGGTGGCCGTTTTGGTCATCATACTTTTGAGGCACCATGCTCCTGATGAAGCTGCTAGAGCCAGGTATACTATATATATATATATACAACTTGAGGTTGATAATTGAAAAACTGAGGACTTAAGTAATTACAGATGAGCTGTAGCAAGTTACAAAACCATTAAAAGGAAAAAAAGAAAAGGATGCTTGAGATTTGATTTTTTGTGTTTATGAGATGGATGAGTTGTTCTTCTAAGGAGCACTTATAGCTGAAAACTAAATTCGCTGTTCACAGGTACCAGAAGAGGGTATCAAATATAATCGACGACGTTCTTGAGTGGTCCCCAAGGCTTGCCCTGTCAGGTATGATGGAGAAGCAGAATTTGGCTAACGTGACGGATCCAAAGAACGTCACGGATAGTGGGGCTGAAAATACGGAGGCCGAAGAAGAGATGAGAAATGCAGGGGACACAGATCACAATCATCATCAGTGACCGACTGTTGGAAATGATGTGCACCGCCATAGGATTGAAGAGTCGTGGTTAGGTTATCCCCCTTGGACACAAATGGGCTTTCCTCTTTTCTTTGTGTTTTTGTTTTGCTTGGAATAATGTCAGTCGTGGTTATCCATTATGGGTGTAGAATCTTGTACTGTTATTACAAGTATCAAAGATCGGTTTTAACATATTGAACTAACACTTGTGTGCTTTGTTTTTATCTCCGTTCTTTCCTTTTTATTGACATAGCTCAACGAACAATATATATACTTACAATGACCTTGTGATCACACTTCTTTAAAATACTTTATTTTGTCCTCTTTATTAGTTTTTCACTTTTTTGTGAGACGAACGAAGCCATGAGGTGGACTGGTGGAGAGATGGTGCCTTCTTTTCTGTTTTATTTATTTATTGTTCCTTATATTCTTTCTTGGCCTTTTTCATATTTATCTGTATCTTGCACTTAGCATTAACATAGGTTTACCTTCACTCAATTCACTCAATTATCTGTATATTCTTTTCCTCTCGAAATATGATACACAGCCAACTTAGTGTACACTTAAATTGACAACATAAGTGGAAAACATTCACTTTTGTATTTTTTTATTTTTACTTTTATGGATGTTTTTACTTGTGTTGTCAATCTATTTGTACACTACAATGTAGCATTTCTCTTTTCTCTATGTATAGATATACAGATCGTTCTATAAGTGCACGAACGACCCTTTCAGTGAAAAGAAATGCACAATCAATGAAGGCAGTAAAAAAAAAAACAACATACTCCTCCCAGCAGATCTAACTTGGGTTATATATATCCTACACAAACTCTGTTTATCAAAGCCAAAAGCCAAACTGTACATAAAGAACAACAACCACCAAAAAAAATCCCGGTGAGCAAAAGAAAAGAAATGAAAAGAAAACCTAACAGGTAGTAAAAGCCAAGGATGACTTGCCAGCCAGCTTGGAAAAAACCAAGTGAGTCGGCCGGGTTTCACTCCGTTGTAAGCACATGGCTAGATGCGTGATTGTTTCTCAACTTCCGAACCCAAGTGGGCCCCCTCACTCCATCTTGCTATGGCTGATGTGGCGCTTGGTGCAAGTCCACTTGTTTACCAAGTCCACCAACATCCGCATTGTATCGATCATGAGTTTCAGCCATGTTTGGTCCACAGGAACTCGAGCCTGAACTTGTCCCTTTACAAGCATCTCCACTATTAGATTTCTTTGCAAAACGTCCACCCGAGCCCCTTTCCCTCCTCAGGGCATGTTGATGTCTCGACTCGTGTAGATAAGGCTGTAATTAGTAAAGTTTAATCACAAAAATGCCCCTTTCACCAATAACTGCAAATTATAACTGGAAAATAGTTGTTAAGAGATATGGTGTTTTGCCCATCATAAAAAATGGCAGCATGCACAGACCCTAACTTTAAGGAGATGGGATGAAGAAGAAAGAAAAACCTTTCTGGATTTGATTAATTTTCTCTCCAGCTCGGCTTTAGCACGTGACTGTCGTCTCCTCATAATACCATGGTACTGCTTGGCATTCACGTATACAGGCTCTTGTGCCATCTCCAGGTGTAGTGGGACCCGCCCTTGTTGCATATCATATATATGAGGAGGTACCTTGATTATGAAAGCAATAAATAAATAAATCCATAAATCACAATACTTGGTTGAAACATTACAATTTTTTTAACAATAGTAACACACCCAGCATCTATTGTTGATGAGCTCATTTTCCCATGTCACCATGCATTTACCCAAAAATACATGAAACCGACATTTAGAGAGAGAGAGAGAGAGAGAGAGAGAGAGAGATGAAGAAAGAAAAGAAAAGGTAAATTCGTGCATAAAAAAAGTAGCTTCAGTCATTCTCATACCAAGGGCTGACCATAAGCTGCCATCATGCCTCCGTAGTAGGGATCAAAAGGGTTCATCCCAAGAGCCTGAAAAAGTTTGAAGCTTATAAACACTAATTCACTAATAAATCTCTTGATCTAGAGGAAGCAAGAATCGAGATACTTAAGGCATTATATCATAATTGCAGGCATTCTTACAACTGAGTGCCCAACGAGATTTAGTTGTGGGGGCTCAGTTGTGTTCCCGTCATCTCTCGGGCGCAAGGTAGGTGGAACTTGCTGGAGATTCAGATCCTCTCCCATGAAGTTTCTGTCTGAACTCAAAAGTGGTTTATGAATAACATTTTTTTTTTATCAGACAAAATAGAAAACTCAATTATATGCTCCCAGATGGTTTTCTGACATTTTCTGGCTCACATTATAAGAGACTTGACCTTTTCATCAATCAAGGCAAGCTAACACTGGTGTGGACACGACAAATGACAATGACGAAATACCACTTTTTCTGGCATAGAATAGGGGCAAGCAAAAAGAAATAATCTCACTCATACTAGTGTACTTACCACATGAAATTCCTCAAAATAATAATAATAATAATAATAATAATAATAATAATAATAATAATAATAATAATAATTATTATTATTATAATAATAAATAAATAAATAATTAATTCAGGACATTTTTGTATATATGCATGAAGCTGAAACAGGAAATGTATTTTGGTTGCAATATAAAGACCCAACAAAAACATCGGCTCTCAAATCACTTATCATTTCCCGAGTCTCAGAAGAGAACACGACTTCTTGTCTAAAGGCAAAACATGATCACAGAAACTGAGTCTTCAACGAAACAAACTTTACTCAATTTTTTTTTATACTCATTTCAAGAAAAGGTACACAGAGCATTACTTGTGTGCAAAGGCATGGTGCTTGATGGCTGTTTGGCATTATCATCATCTTCCTCATTTATACCACTTTCAGACTGCGATTGCCCGTCCACAGATTGTTCCCGAGAGGATGACTCGGACGCATTTCCCCTAATCATTGTCGGGTTAAAGGATTTAAATCCAGCATTATTCCACCAAGAATCAGGGCATAGCGAGGGGTTAGTAACATTATAGAGGTTTGGCACTGCTTCTTTATCACTTTTCGGCTTGGATTGCATGCTCCCTTAGTATTCTCAAAGAATTTGATTAACGTGCCCTTAGGGGCTACAAAAGACAAAAAATAAGGCAAAGTGTTAGTTCGTCGGCCAATATGTATCCCATTTAGACAATATATCAAAACTTTCCTACTTACATAGTAGTTTAGACTTATCGCCATTTCATACAGCCACATAATCAATTACCATTATTAATGTAGAAATCCGAACTTCATATATGAATGTGATGGACATTAAAAATCAACCTAAACAAAATTGTTCTCCTTCAACTTGAGGCTAGAGAAGAAAATAGACATTCATAAATGTACATTAATGAGCATATATGGAAAAAGAATACCAATAGGATAGTGTTAAAGAACTTGATCATAGAACATTAGGAATTACCCCAATCTAAAGGAAACCGGTATAACCTTTTCATAAGTTAGACCAAAAAAAGAGTAACTTTTAAACCAATGGCCACTAATGCAGTAACAAGGATAGGGAATGTATAAAAATTGGACAGAAGGACAAAACAACTGGCTACCTGCTCTGGATAAAGATGATATCTTGCTTTAAGATAATGTATTTATGACTACTTTTACTATAATACTTTCATATGACATAGAAAACAATTCTGCAGTAAATATATCATGGAACCCTTAAACCAGATGCATATTTTCTTTCTTTGCAAAGGTCATTTGAATATTGATAAAGAACATTTTCAGTGTAAGAAATTTTCCAACATAAAGCATAAACAATCATGTCTTTTTCTGTACCAAAATCACTTTCATGGCCTGAAAATGGAAGCTGTATTAAATGCATAAGCAAATTATACAAATTTATGGAGCCCAACGGTGTCTTGATGACGTAATCCCACCGACTGACTTATCAATGTTAGGATGGTCTCTATTTCCTAAGCATGCATCATTTTCACGAATTAGCAGAAATCGGTCACACAATTCTCAGTCTAGGACTTTAGATCCGTGATAATCAAATTTAAATTTCAAACAGCACATAATCACTTCCAAGTCTAGATCCGCCATACCCTTATCTTCTCACTAAAATCTCAATTTCAGGGTCACTTTTGCATAAACAGTTCCAATTCAAAGTTTAAACCTTTTAATTTTCCTAACTCAATTAAATCAACAAATCAATCAAATCCACAAAATTCTCAGCACCTAATTCCAAATTCCAATAGAATCAAGTCTTAAGTCTTAATGCCTAACCTCTCAGATCAAACAACGTTAAGATCAAATCTTTTAACCGAAACATAAACTAAAACAAAATTAAGGAACTCAACTGAAAAAAAAAATAGAAATAAAAAACTATCCGACAGGCTCATAATTACAATAACTANAACAAAATTACAATACCAGATGAGGCGAGGATTACCAGGGCTGCAAAACCCTAGAAATTTGGGGGAGAATTTGGAGTCAATATTTGTAAACAGTAGAATCTCAAAGAGAAGAATACAGAATGTAGGAGGGAGACAGCGAGAGTGTATTATCTATGTGCATCGTGAGTTTTATTTATTTATTTATTTATATTTTGGAGGAATTTTCAATTTTTCAGCTGGGTTTGGACCCGTCACCAGCGGAGGCAGTAAAGATGCGTGCTACACATCTGGCCCACCTCTTTAGTCTCCTAGTACACGTGTTGCGTGATCTGTTCAATTTGGCCTTTTTTCAGTAAATAAAGGAAAAAGAGAACTTTTTTTCCTTTTTCTTAATTTTTTATTTTTATTTTTATCCTTTATAATTGGATTGGGTATTGATGGAATTAGAGGTGGCCGAATGTGGTTTTGGGTCGGAACCGCCGTTTCAGGTTCGCATTTTATATGACTCGGAATTGGTCCGGATAAATATAGGAACACCTCCTATCCTTTTACGACCTATCGTTTTAATCATTGTTCTAAAAATCGGCTTAGGCGGCGCCTAGGCGCTAGGCGGTGCCCGGGCGCCTCCGATTTGTACAAATGGGCAGAAAAAATCGGCCAGGCGGCTAGGCGGCGCCTAGGTGGGCCTAGGCGGCCCTAGGCGCTCCTAGGCGGCCTTGGCGGGCTCGGCGGCCAGGCGGTTAGGCGGCGTCTAGGCGGGCGTAGGCGGACCTAGGCGCTCCTAGGCGGGCTCGGCGGTAATTTTTCAATTGTTTTTTAATTTTTTTTTATTTTTTTAAATACTAATTACATTATTTTGTTCTCATGTTTTCTTTAATATATATTAATATTATTATTTGGACTTTGGTGTGTGAATTTATTATATGTTGAGATAATTTTATTTTGTAGGTAGTTAAAATAAATAAAAAATAAGGTATTTATTATTGATTTCTGGGCCCCGACTAGGCGCCGCCTAGGCCCCGACTAGGCGCTCTAGGCGCTAGGCACTGGTCGAGCGCCTAGCGGGCGCCTAGCGACTTTTAGAACACTGGTTTTAATTGGACCGTTTTGTCTCTGACATTTTTTCTATTTGAAAAAAAATATAAAAAACACGGCCGGCCAATCTCCCGACAACACTGGCCAGACCGTTATCGGCCGGCTCGTGATTGCGGTCGGCGACGGTCGACCGATTTGGCCAGCCAGTCTGGTGGTCGACCGGCTTAATCGGTCCACCGCCACCTTGTGCGGCCGGTATTGTCGGCCGGCCGGCCGGTGTTTTTTTTTAAAAAATTAAATTACATGTTAATATTAATACAAGAAATTTGATAATACAAGAAATTATTATATAGCATAATATTTTCTAAGTTCTAACATAATAAATATAAATTCTATAAGATAATCGGTTCTAATTTATAACATAATAATTTCTAAGTTCTAACATAATAATAATAAATTCTAATTTATAACATAATAATTTTTAAATTCTAACATAATTTAAAAAAAACACGGCCGGCCAGATTACTGGCCGATCGACGACTGTCCGACCGGTATTGCCGGTCGGCCGTAGTTTTTGTTTAAACATAAAAAATGCCAGGGCAAAACGGTTTAAGGGAGGGCGGTAGGTAGTTAAAAGGGGCGGTGTTTAGCAATTCACTAAATATATGGGGTGGTTCAATAACCAACGGTTCACGGTTTAGAATCGACTCGCCGGTTCTGGGCCGTCCCGGCAAATTATAAAAAAAATAAAAAATAATAAAAATAAAAAAAACAATTTTTAAACTCGTCGATCGGAATCTGAACAGACGATTCAATTTGTATAAAACATGAACCTGAACGGTCAACGGGCTTGTCTGGTATGCTTCAAGATTTAGTGGCCATTTCATTGATTTTTTTATTTTTTACCAAACATCAAATTTTAGTAAAAACGACTTTAATGTACAAATCGAACAACCAACAGGTTACAAAACACCCTATCTAA
>BKCP01005483.1:408727-475050 GCA_008636005.1 Striga asiatica | reverse complement strand
AACTGAAGCCATCTCACTGAATTCAATGCACAGAAACTAAAAGGAAAATGCAAAACCAAACAATGATGGTTGTCCTTTATTTTTCTTTAAGATGAAGCAATATAGGAAGCCCAGAGCTTTTTAGAATGTGGTTTATTTAGTTATTGCTATTAGAAAAGAAAGACAATTATCCCCCAACGGGTCCGTCAGTTTATGTGGTTGGCTTTCCAGGAGAAGTTATTGAGTAATGTCGAGCGGCGGCGACGCCACCTCACCGATTCTTTGGCTTGTACAATCTGTGGACGAACTGACGAGTCTACCATGCATTTTCTTCGTGATTGCGTGGGTACTAAGCAGGTTTGGCAGAGATTGGTCCCTCCAACCCATCACACTGAGTTCTTTAATTTGTCGTTCCGGGACTGGCTGATTCAGAATCTGCATACTGGCTTAAGCATTGGGGTTGGTAATCGGGAGACTGTCTTTGGGATCACGGTATGGAAAATATGGAGGGGACGAAATGAAAAGATTTTCTCGGCTAAGGCGTTCACTGTTGCTACCAAAGTCCGTGAGGTTTGTTCTTTCGTTCACGGAATCAAAGTTGCCATCTCGACCGAGACACACCTGGGTGGCCTTGGAGTGGGCAGGGAAGTCACTTTCATTCGCAGGGAACCCTCTGGAGATGGTGTTGTCAAAATTAACACGGATGGTTCACTCTTGACTTCGTCTGGGATGGCATCCGCCGGGGGCTTAGTTCGTGACGCCAATGGTAGATGGTTGGGGTTTTTTTTTTTTTTGACATCGGGTTATGCTCTATCACGGGAGCAGAATTATGGGGCCTCTACCAAGGTCTACTGGTGGCCTGGGAATTGGGTTACCGTAATATTGTTTTTGATCGACAACCCCAGTGTGGTATCCATGGTGAAAGACAATTTAACAGACAACTTTGGTGTCCATGGTAGCGTGGTTCGAGCCATTCGAGAATTGCTCAGTCGAGATTGGGTGACTTCAGTGACTCATTGTTGTAGAGAAGCTAACTTTGCGGCCGATTGTTTGGCTTCTCTGGCTCATTGTTGTCCTGCTGGATGCCAGAGATTATCAGACCCACCATCAATTGTGAAACCGTGGCTACAACATGACTTAATTGGCGTTGGTTACCCACGGAATGTAACTCTCTGATGGCCTTAGGCTTTTGCTTCCTCTCTTTGTACAAAAAAAAAAGTATCCTAATATAACTTAAAAAAAAATTGGTTGTTGTCGGGATAAATTCAAAATTAGTCCCACAGGTATAGGGGGTGACAATTTTAGTCCTGACGGAATGCAAAAAATATGAATAGTCCCACAACTTTTAAAAAATGATCAAAAGTAGGACTTTTTCGCCGGATTTACTATTATCGGTCCAGAACGCCACGTGGTGCACACGTGGTCTATTTTTTTACATGCTGGCATCCGACGTAGATAGGGAAAAATTCAAAACTAGTCCCACAAGTATAGTGGGTGACATTTTTGGTCCCGATGGAATGTAGAAAATTCAAAACTAGTCCCATAACTTGTAAAAAAATATGAACACGTCGGATGCCAGCGTGTAAAAAAATAAGCCACGTGGCGTTCCGGTTCAGAAATAGTAAATCCGACGAAAAAGTCCTACTTTTGATCATTTTTTAAAAGCTGTGGGACTATTTATATTTTATGCATTCCATCGAGACCAAAATTGTCAACCCCTCTATACCTGTGAGACTAGTTTTGAAATTTTTCCGTTGTTGTCTATATGATTGTCCGCATATTCTTCTTATTGCTCAAGAAATGCTTTACTGTTGTGGTATAAAATTAGGGAAAAAGCTACTTTTACAATCTTTTTGTACAATATTCAATGACAACATGATGTAGCATAATGTCGGTGGTTGAGATGCAAATAAATGTATGGTTAAAGTTTGACTTAATGATACTTTAACTAATGTTGTCAACATGTTGTGAACTACAATTTTACATGTACCATTGCTCTAAAATTAGATAGTAATTAGTAATCCTATCATACACGTTACATAAAGAATAATATAAATTGTATCCATATATAATATACAAAAATTATTTAATAATATGTATCACATATATAATACAGTTATTGCATTAACTACTTTTAACTGAATTTTTATATTTTCATAATGAAAAAACAATATAAAATTGGATTTTACCATATATTAATGACATTTATTAGGTGAATATAATGAATAATATATTTTTTATAAGTAAAATATTTTTTTCATATATATTTTGAGTATTATATTAATAGTCATTAAAATTTATTTAATAATATATATCACATATAATACAGTTATTGCATTAACTACTTTTAACTGAATTTTTATATTTTCATAAAGAAATAACAGATAAAATTGGATTTTACCATATATTATTGGCATTTATTATATGAATATAATGAATAAAATATTTTTTTTATAAATAATATAATTTTTTAATATATTTTTAGTACTATATTAATAGTCATAAAATTATCACCAAAGTAAAAAAAAATTAAAATGGACAATATAAATCGTATATACCACATAAAAGAAATCTTTTCCAGAGAAATTTCATATAAATCATATTTTTTTGACCTTGAACTGACCTCGGAAGTGTCGTCGTCATCGTCGTCCAATGCTGCATCCTCTTGATTAGTAAGCATAGTTGTTTGCATCATCTGTTCGGCCTTCTTCCAATCCATCAACAACATTTGCGCTTGTAGATTTTTGAGCGTCAAACTCGACCGCCGTACGTCTAGCATGTAACCTCCCCCACTGAATGCTTGTTCGACCGCAACTATAGATACTAGGACGGAGAAAATCTCTTTGGCCATTAAGCATGGAATAGGATAAACGACTTGCATTCTTGACTACCAATCTAAGACATCGAAATCCAGTGGCGGGGTTGGTTCACGCGCAATCGTAAGTATCAAATTGATGTAAGGTAATGATCCAGCTCATAGTATCCAGTCCCCTTTGCCCTTTGGATGCCACCATTCTTGTAGGGATTTAATGAATCCAACCACCCTTTGTAGTTTGAATCTTCCTGCTGCGTCCCCCATGGCCCTCCGTAAGAAGAAGACCCGCTGCCGCCGGCGACGACACCATGAGCAAATGAGTTTGGAGATTCCCAGAGTCTGATTGTTGTTTCCCTCAACAAATCATACAAAAAACTTTTGCTTTCTCGACGAGCAGCTGTACGCACTGTTCTAAAAATCGGCCTAGGCGGCGCCTAGGCGCTAGGCGGTGCCCGGGCGCCTCCAATTTGTACAAATCGGCAGAAAAAATCGGCCAGGCGCCTAGGCGGGCCTAGGCGGCCCTAGGTGCTCCTAGGCGGCCTTGGGGGGCTCGGCGGCCAGGCGGTTAGGCGGCGTCTAGGCGGGCGTAGGCGGACTTAGGCGCTCCTAGGCGGGCTCGGCGGCAATTTTTTAATTTTTTTTTTAATTTTTTTAAATACTAATTACATTATTTTGTTCTCATGTTTTCTTTAATATATATTAATATTATTATTTGAACTTTGATGTGTGAATTTATTATATGTTGAGATAGTCTTATTTTGTAGGTAGTTAAAATAAATAAAAAATAAGGTATTTACTATTGATTTTTGGGCCCCGACTAGGCGCCGCTTAGGCCCCGACTAGGCGCCGCCTAGGCCCCGACTAGGCGCTCTAGGCGCTAGGCACTGGTCGAGCGCCTAGCGGGCGCCTAGCGACTTTTAGAACACTGGCTGTACGTTAGGTATTTGACTGTATGTCGAGACATTAGTCAGATTTGGGAGTTGATACATAAAATCATAGTACATTTGAAGCTGTCTTATCAAGCCAGCTTCACGTACACACGTATATAACAAACATGCAAATAAAAAAGTTTCGAGAATATAATAATAATATTTTAATCATTTCCTTAACATCTCACTAACTAAACCTTCATATTTAATAAAGTCCAAACAATAAAGATCTTTAAAACTCTACACAATGGCTACAACTTGACTTATCACAAGTTGAACAATAGGATAGTAAATACCAGAAAGCATGTTTGTAGCATTTTGAAATGTTTGTAAAAATTGAGTAAGTGCATCACAGTTCAACTAATCATCAGAAGTAACTCGGACGTTACAGTCCTTACCTTTTGCATCTTTAAAAAAATCCTCCAATTGCGCCATCCACTCAGCCGTGTCATTCAACATTTTATATGTTGAGTTTTACAGGTTAGGGACGTTCCGTTGGAAGTTTTTTAGGTTTCAACACTATATTTTTACACAATTTAAACTATTTTTTCATTTCATGGGGACGTTTATGTAAATATGTAACGACGTCCTTAATGGGCGTGACCGAGTCTTTAAAAGCATGATAATCAGCTTGCACACAAAGATTTAAGATATGACATATACAACGAATATTAAACGACGGGTTGGGTGGGTCGTGAGCCGTTGTATCTCAACGGTACAATTGATCCAACGGCCGTGATAAAATGGCCGTTGGGACCTGGTCTGACCCCAAATTTAAAAAATTTATGACCGTTGTGTCTGGCGTGGCTCCCAACGGTCGGCTCGGTTCGGGCCAAAAAATTATTAAGAAGAAAACAAACTGGCCCCTTCTTCCTGCCCGGTCCTGCCCGGTCCGGCGGGTAAAAAATGTGAAATACATAACCCAGAACCGGCCCGACTGGGCCAAGGGTACGATTCAAAATACAGTAAATCAGGGCCGGGTCACTGGGCCGGTTCGACTCTTGCCCATGTCTATGACTCATTTATATTATTTTATACATCAATTGAATTCATATTTACTAAAAATTTTACTGATTACTTTCTACAATGACATATTTATTACATATCATAATAATATTTAAAATTATTCTTTATAAATATATTTTATAAATGGGATAGATTATTTAGTTTAAAAGTTAATATTATTTCAGTAATTATTTTTTATTTATTATTGTTAAAATGTTGAAAATGAAACTAGAAGGAATTGGAAAGTTCACGACAAACAAAATGAAAACAGAAAAAATGGACGTCATTTTTTATTTTTTATTTAAAAGAAGAAGAGGTTTATAAAAAACCTCTCCAAAAAAATCTCAAACCTTGAATATGAGGTTTATAAAACCTCTCCAAAAAGCTATTATTACGATCGTAAGATCCCTAATTTAACACAACCTCCCAATCTCTGCGATTTTTTCTTCCGAATTGAATTTGATTTTGGTGTGAGAATGAAGAGTGCCGTGGATGAGGTGGTGGACGGCGGGGCCAAGAAGCCGGTCATCCTCACCAAAGAGGAGCGCCAAAAACTCGCCCTCCAACGCCGCCAGGAAGAAGCCACTGCTCAGCAGAAACGGCGCGCCGAGATGCTTCTCCAACAACAAACACCCGCTGCTAACAACAGTCGCAGGGCCCGCGACCGCGATTCTGAGCGCCGGAACCATGACCGAGAACGCGAGGACGAACACAAGGCCCGGAAGCGTGCTCGCCTGGAGAAATTAGATGAGAAACAACGCGAGATTGATCTTACCGCCATAAAGGAACAGTATATGGGGTCTGAGAAGCCCAAAAAGAGGGTGATTAAGCCGAGCGAGAAGTTCCGATTCTCGTTTGACTGGGAAAACACCGAGGACACCTCCCGCAACATGAAATCCTTGTACCAAAACCCCCACAAGGCGAGTCTCCTATTTGACATTAAGGTCGATCGACACTGGTCGGACAAGAAGCTGGAGGAGATGACCGATAGGGATTGGAGGATTTTCAGGGAAGATTTCAACATCTCTTACGAGGGCTCTAAGATCCCTCGCCCCATGAGGAACTGGGCTGAGAGCAAGTTGAGCGCTGAGTTGCTGAGGGCGGTTAACAGGGCAGGATACAAGTCTCCTTCCCCGATTCAGATGGCCGCCATTCCTCTTGGCCTTGAGCAGCGAAACGTGATTGGCGTTTCCGAGACAGGATCAGGTAAAACGGCCGCCTTTGTTCTTCCTATGCTGACTTACATAACTAGACTTCCCCCTATAAGCGAGGAGAATGGGCCCTACGCAGTTGTCATGGCACCCACCAGAGAGCTTGCTCTGCAGATTGAGGACGAGACCACCAAATTCGCTCACTACATGGGGATTAAAGTGGTTTCTATTGTTGGCGGGCAGTCCATAGCAAAACAAGGGTTTAAGCTTAGGCAGGGATGTGAGGTTGTGATTGCTACTCCTGGGCGCCTTCTCGATTGCCTGGAGAGAAGATATGTTGTTCTGAACCAGTGTAAATATGTTGTTCTTGACGAGGCTGATCGAATGATTGACATGGGTTTCGAACCTCAAGTGGTGGGTGTATTGGATGCGATTCCTTTGAGAGAGGATGAACACAGAACAACTTACATGTTCAGTGCTACAATGCCACCTGGCGTTAAGCGGCTCGCGAGGAAGTACTTGAGGAATCAAGTTGTGGTCAATATCGGTACTGCAGGGAAGGCGACTGATCTCGTCAGTCAAAACGTGATTATGACACGCGAGAATGAGAAAATGGATATGTTGAAGAAACTGTTGGACAAGCTCGGTGGCGACGAGACAGCTATCGTGTTTGTTAACACGAAGAAAGCTGCCAATAATGTCGCGAAAGCTTTGGATAAAGAGGGTTACTACAGGTTAACCACATTGCACGGAGGGAAGTCGCAGGAACAAAGAGGAATAAGCCTTGAAGGTTTTAGGACAAAGAGATACAATGTACTGGTTGCAACAGATGTAGCTGGACGTGGTATCGATATAGCTGATGTGGCGCACGTCATAAACCATGACATGCCGAACAGCATTGAAGCGTATACTCATCGTATTGGAAGAACTGGTCGTGCTGGGAAGACTGGTGTAGCTACAACATTCTTGACTCTGCATGACACTCGAGTCTTTTATGATCTCAAGCAAATGCTGATTCAGAGCAATAGTCCTGTCCCTCCAGAGCTTGCGAGGCACGAGGCCTCAAAGTTTAAACCGGGCTCCATTCCTAATAGACCTCCCAGATGAAATGACACTGTGTATGCACATTGATACTGAAGAAGTTACAATTGATTCTGGTATTAGTAATGGAAGCATCAGACATGCAAGCATCTTGGATGCAGGAATCTGCTTATTAGTTTTTTCTTGTGCTTGATAATAGTATTTTACTTTCCAAGCTCTTTTTNGTGTTCTGGTTGATTTATTTCTATTTATATGTCATCTATAGGATGTTTATCGGAACCCAGTTTGATTTTTGCAATGATGATTTTTTCAATTTTGAAACAAAAGAAAAAAGCTATCATTAAAGATGCTCTCAAAGATCAGTTACATAAAGAAAAAATCTTTTACTCCGTGGGAAATATTCAATATGAGTATAACTTATCTATTTGCTGAAGCACAAGTCATCTCACATATATATTTGGAATAAATTTAAGAGAAAATCAAAGATACATAGGAAAAGAGAAATAATAGAACGGAAGCATAAGTAACTACAATAGAGAGCAGATAACTAAACTTTACCTTTGTTTAGGATCAAAAAGCTTAGAGAATTGTAATATATCAGTCCTAATTTTTTGTATTTCAGTGGACGAATAGCACCCGAATCCTATATATACACCTCGAAAAAAATGTTAATGCACACGGAATAAAAATTTATAATTAAAAATCTGACACAATAATTAATTAGTTACCTTCAATGTTTAAACTTTAAAGAAAAAAAAAAAAATTCCCAACAATCTCAGTAGCCTTTTAGGTTTCAAAGTATAATTACCTCGCTCTTCATAATTACAAAATAGAAAGGCATAATTAGAAAACCTAATAAATATTAAAATATCAACACCTCTTTTTGGGAAGCTTCTAGGTGGATCAAGAAAAATGAGTTACATAGATATTTTAGGAACTTAAATATTAAATTAATTAAATAACATTAGAAGTGTGGTAATTCTAGAATTGTGGAGAATTCTTATATCGGTTACTAAACCGACTTAGTCCTCTATAAATATGTCATTGTGTGTAAATTTTGTGAGAGTGTCCAATGAGTGAATTGTGAGTGTGAGTGCGTGAATTGTGAGGATGTGTGTGAGTGATAAAAAATTGAGTGGAGAGTTCCTAGTGAGTCTAATTAATTGTGAGTGATAAGAATCAATTTTGAGAGTTTCAGTAAAGTGAGGTGAGTGCTTGTGAGATTGTGAGAGTAGCATTTATAATAAATTATCTTTGTATAATAAAATTATTTTGTTGTGTTAATCTTGAGTGTATTGGTCCATTTGATTTTCAACACATGGTATCAGAGCCACGTCCGGAGAATTCAAGCTCGTGCCAATATATTCAAGGCTCATCAGTTGCGGGGGAGATTATTGAGTTCAAAGACATCGTGCGCAATTAAAAAAAATAAAAATTGTGAAGCGCGTGAGGCTTGCTTGGTTACGAGGAGGTAGTCCAAGTCACGATGGCGGATCTACAATCAGTAGGCGGAATGGAGAAACTCAATAATCAAAATTACATCATATGGAGGACTTGCATGGAGTCGTATCTCCAAGGCCAAGATCTGTGGGAAATTGTTGGCGGAGAAGAGGTCACACCACCTGAAGAAGCTGGGGCCTTACGTAAATGGAAGATAAAGGCGGAAAAGACCATGTACGCACTCAAGACGACTATCGACAAAGAGTTGCTGGAGCACATACGGGACGCAAGCACTCCAAAACAAGCGTGGGACACTCTGGGAGCATTATTTTCTAAAAAATATGAGTTCAAGCTGCAACTTCTCGAGAACGAGCTCCTGTCACTCAAACAAGGGGAGATGACAGTACGCGACTAATTTAATAAGGTACGAGCTCTTTGTCGCGAAATATCTGAATTGGACCCCACTGATAAAGTTTCAGAAGCTAAAATGAGAAGAATTATCATCCATGGCTTAAAACCCGAATTTAGGGGGATTATAGCCGCTATACAAGGTTGGTCTGAGCAGCCTTCTTTGGTAAATTTTGAAAATATATTAGCCGACCAAGAAGCGCTGACCAGACAAATGGCGGAGGTGTCATTAAAGAAAGAAAATGAAGCTCTATTTAGTTATAAAAAGAATATGAGACCACGAAAGAAGCTCTGAAACAAAAGAGGTCCAACAAAACCATTATAAGAAATATCAAACGTCCAAGGGAAATAAAAAGGGCCCGTGCTACGTATGTGGCAAGTCAAATCACTATGCTCGGGACTGTTGGCATAGAAAAAAGGCTGCTGAACGGAATATAGCAACGTCCAATAGCCAAGAGACTAACAATAGTCGAAGACATGGTCCCAACTATATCTGATGAGGCACACAAAAGTGAAGACGAATGGGACCTTGAAGCACTGCCAGCCGTAATTAGAGAAGAAGAAGTTGGTGAAGAAGTCGAGATGGCTTTAACGACAACGGTCGTTGAGCTTGTCGACTCAGATGATGAGTGGATAGAAGACTCTAGAAGCTCAAGTAACGAAAAAGGAGACATGAAGGAGTTACCTAATCCGACCGAGTACAGTGAAGAGCGTATGGTAACATTTGACAACTTGATGCTGCCAATCTCCGATAGAGGTGAGAAAGAATCGACTAAGGAAGGTAGGGTTGAAGACGAGCTAACAAGTCACAGGCAAGTCAACGAGCAATGGATAAGAATAGAAGATCAGTCAAATGTTAACCCAGAAGCCCACAGATCAACGAAAGTACGAGTACCAAGCCCAAAGCACACGAGGAAAATATTTACAGGCTCATACTTATGTGAAGATGCATTTCTCGACGTAAGGTGGCCGAGAAACAACGAACGAACAAAAGTCGGTGTTGAGGGGGAGTGCTAAAATATCAACACCTCTTTTTGGGAAGCTTCTAGGTGGATCAAGAAAAATGAGTTACATAGATATTTTAGGAACTTAAATATTAAATTAATTAAATAACATTAGAAGTGTGGTAATTGTAGAATTGTGGAGAATTCTTATGTCGGTTACTAAACCGACTTAGTCCTCTATAAATATGTCATTGTGTGTAGATTTTGTGAGAGTGTCCAATGAGTGAATTGTGAGTGTGAGTGCGTGAATTGTGAGGATGTGTGTGAGTGATAAAAAATTGAGTGGAGAGTTCCTAGTGAGTCTAATTAATTGTGAGTGATAAGAATCAATTTTGAGAGTTTCAGTAAAGTGAGGTGAGTGTTTGTGAGATTGTGAGAGTAGCATTTTGTAATAAATTATCTTTGTATAATAAAATCATTTTGTTGTGTTAATCTTGAGTGTATTGGCCCATTTAATTTTCAACAATAAATGGCTTATTCTTCCCTGCTGCGCCGCGGCCGAGGTTTTGCCTGATTTTCTAGTTATTTGATTTCTGAAAAATGGAGTCCCGACTGTAATTGGTTTTGTCGGAGAGGCATGAGCACTGTGGCGCTAATGTCTCCGGAAAAAAAGCAATCCATCTTCTTCTTCTTCTTGTTCTCCTTGGCTGATGCTGCAACCCGTATATGAAGCCGGTGCCACCTGCACCGCCGCCGCCACCACGCTGACTTACAAATTCTACAACCTGGCAGAGAACAGGGTCGTGACCCTGTGGGTCCCACAAATCCCGGCGACCTCATGAAATTCAGGGGTTCCTCCGGCGGTGGCTGGCTATCCCGTGTGCAGCGCAGAACCCGCGACCTGTTACTCTACAACCCCATAGCCCGCCGCCACATAAAGCTCCCACCTTTCTACGGCCTGTATGGTTATCTAGCTCTCAAGAAGTGCATCCTCTCTTGCTCTCCCGACAGTGAAAAATGTGTGGCCGTGAGCCTAATCCACTTTGCGAATTCCATGGCTTCCAAAGACAACTATTATGAAGATTGCGTCTACTCCACAAGCAAAAAGACACTCTTTGCCCTCACCGACACTTTACAATTGGAGGCTTGGGAGTTGGGACTTGACGGCTTCGCCCCGGAACTGATACGAACTATGGGTGAGTTTAGTAGTATCCTCCACCGAAAAGTGAATTTGACGACGAAGAAGGAGTTGTTACAGTCCAGAGGTGACTTGACATGTTGGTATCGTTACCATCTGGTGGTTGCTGGAGAGGATATAAATTCCTGCAGTGTTACTTCTTGCAGTGCCCTCCATATTCTTCATGTCCCTGAGATATAAATTAAGGTAAAGAAAATAATCATGACCGGAGAATAAAATATTAGTTTTAGCAACAAATAAATTAAATTGTGGAATTTTTAGTGTGTCACAACGTTGATTTTATTTTCTTTTCGTCAAGAATTAGAGCTGACAAGTGACAGCAAGCGGAAAAAGAAAAGGACAACTAGTAAAGAAACTTGCCATGAGCAATATGTGTTCTCTGTTCCTCTTATTGACTTAAGCAAGTCATTTGATTATTAATGAAGCCAATGGTTAAATCATGTGCCAAAACAACTTTCTTCTTTCTTTCTTTCTTTTTTTTTTTTTNACTCAAATAGGGATATCAATAAAACACGTAGGGTCAGGTTACCCGTATTTTCGGGTCGGATAAACTTGAGATAATTGGGTTTCGGATCGGGTTTGGGTAGATTTATGCTACCCGGACCCCGGGTCGAGTCGGGTGCGGGTATAGTAAGAAAACCCATTACCCGACCCGTTTACCTGCAACCATTTAATCTTATATATATACATACACACACACACACACACACACATATATATATATATATATATTTATAACTTATTATAAATATAAAAGTAGTCATGTGTTATTTTTAAGAATTAGATTATCTATTATAATTTTAATTAATGGTTAAATTTTATTTTATTTTTTTATAATTTTATCATCATTTTTTGTTAATTGTACAATAAAAAAATTACATACTTAAAATTTTAAATGTTATATTATTAAATAGACTATAAAAGATAAATAATTATATCTCATTATTAATTTATTCAAAAAATAATATAATTTTTTATAGTTTTTTATTGTCAAACTTATTTAATAAATTATTTGTTACATTATAATTAATTGTGAAATAAATTTATTTTATTTTTTCATATGAAATGAGATTGGTTGGGTAAAGCCTAAATTAAAGACTCGGGTTACCCATTTACTCGACGAAAACCCACTAACCCATCGGGTAAAACCTAATCCGAACTCGAAGATCACTAGCCGGGTAATGGGTCAGGTTTGGGTAGGGTAAATTATATGCGGGTCGGGTTCGGGTTTGCCAAAACCCGTACCCGTACCCGTACCCGATAAACTCAAACACTCCAAACAAGCAAATTGGCAAAGGAAAAACAAACACTTAAACTCATAATAACTAGAAGACATCCCCCTATATATTACTTGAGAACATGCTGAGCCTATGTGGCAGTCTCGCATGCTTTGGGATCCTATGTGGCATAAATACATGCTTCGTTATTAGGCTTGGGTAGATTTAGTTTACTTCTAATCCAAATATATTTAGGTTCGGATTATCTATAATATATTGATTATTTATGGTAGGTGTTGTCAGTATTTTAACCGGAGTAGAATCGAAAGATTCGTTCCCCGGGTCGTATCGCAAGGAAGGTTAGCCGGATACAATTGTTCGATTATTCAATCACAAAAGAAGATAAAAATCCTAAACAATCTAACTCAATGATTTGGGTTTCGATTATCAACTACCAACTTTAAATTAAATAAAGCACGAAATGAACAGTAACGAATTAACTGAGAATTTAAAGGGCTAGGGAATCGGGGACAACTGCTTTCGGTTCTTACACAACTACCGGCAATCAATTGCTCGGTTAAAGGAAGTGAATCGTCTATCGTTTAGAGGTTCACTCTCAATAACTCTTCGTAACAAGAGAGTGAACATATACGATTGACTATCAAATCCAGCAACTCATAGACAATACTTTGACGAACAAGTCTATTCTAAACGAGCCTAAATCGATCAATGTCTCCCCTTTCGGTTCTAAACAATGATTAACTAGGTTATATAGGTGATCAATCTATTAACCCTAAATTGAACTCAACTCGCATAGATATGAACAATTAAGAACAAGCAATTATAATTGAACCTAATCAATTATCCCCTATCCCTAGCAGATGGATTTAGCTACTCATATTGGATTTCAACATTAACATTCTCACAAACCCAAGCCATCATCATCAACAAGAGATTGAGAAAAATAACTTACGATTAATATAGAGAATCCAATGTCAAATCCAAGTGCATCCAAATCCAAAGCAAGAAATAGGAGTTGTCAATCTCCCAAAACAATTCAAAAGTGCGAAAGAAAGAAAAGGAATGAGTTTCTCCAGAGAAAAAGTGTAAAAACGAAGTCTGAAAACTGAATAATGAACCCTAGGGTCGAATTCTGCTCTAAAAATTCCGTCCTCGAAATTCGCGCCCGGCAAAGTCGCGAGTCGCGACTTACTCGCGAGTCGCGAGATGGACTTTTTCTTCGCTCGCGAGTCGCGACTTCCTGGCGAGTCGCGCGCCGTCAAAATATAAATTTCTGGGGTTAAGTCGCGAAATATCTCGCGAGTCGCGACTCTGTGTCGCGAGTCGCGACATCATCTCGCGAGTCGCGAGTTCTGCTCGACACTGCACCATAAGCCTCTGTTTTTTCCGCGGGTCGCGACATTCGCTTGAGTCGCGACTTGACTCGCGAGTCGCGAGACGTCTCGCGAGTCGCGACTTTTTCTGGGCACAGTTTCTGTCGGCTTTTTCAGTCCTTCCTCGAGTTTTCTGGGCTCGGTAACGGATGTTCTTGATATCACAGTCTCGGCTCACGCAATTCTAACCTCGACCGGCACAACCTACCTCCTGAAAACACAACACAGAAAAACACGAAGCAAAACACAGCAAAAAGATACAAAAATATAAACTAAAGACAAAAACACAAAACGAACGAAATGGACCAAATAAACTACAAAAATCCTACAAATGGGGGAAAACGAAAAGAAAATAAGCATGAATTAAAGACACAAAAATGGGACAAACAGTAGGGGTGGGCGCCGGCCGGGACGGTCCTGGATTTGACTTGTCCGGATACCCATCCCACTTTTATGAATCCGTCCATGAACGGTCTGGAGGCACCATCCCCACCCATGTAATACATGGGTGTTGTACTAGTCCCCCTTATATATTAATTCAGAACGCGTTGAGCCTATGTGGCAGGTTCGCATGCTTCAGGATCCTATGTGGCAAAATTACATGTTTCGTTATTAGGTTCGAATTATCTATAAATATGTTGATTATTTATTATAGGGGTGCGTGCAGTCCGGGACGGTCCTGGATTTGACTTGTCCGGATACCCATCCCTCTTTTATGAATCCGTCCATGAACGGTCCGGAATGAGGCACTGTCCTCACCCATGTAATACATGGGTGTTGTACTAGTATATATATATATATATATATATATAATGTGAATTGATGGTTAGTTAAAATTATATAAGTGAATGAATAATGAATTAAAATTGATGTTATGTGTAAAATGATTGGTTGATATTATTTAATTATTGATAATCTATATATATATATATATATATATATATTTGCCAAACCAAGATCATACAATTGCTCATTGAGTCGTTATCAAACTCGAAACCCACGGAGCACGAAATAAAAGAAGAGGTCGATATCTGGAGACACGAAAAACGGCATGTGGACCGTTCTCTTTAAGGAACAATTTTTGATAAATGTGTAATTAACAATAAATTTAATAAATTGCAATTTAGTTCATTAGGCAAATGTGTAATTAACAATAAATTTAATAAATGCACATTAATGATAAGTAAAATGCACAATAGTGTAACAATGCATTATGCTCAATGACCCCGCTTGAATAAAAAATACAATGTTACGGTATTGTAAAATTTCACGTATATTAATATGCATTTAATTTGTCGCCATTGTGCACTGTGTAATGCATAAGAGTGCAAATTTCGACCAAGACTAAAAAACTGACCGCCATAATTTTGTTGTTTGATTTTTCATATGCCGATTCATATTCCGGGTTTTTAGTTTGAAAATTGATTATGTCGGTTGCTTTTATGTTTTTATGAAAGAAATATCCGAACTGACCGAACTATATAAAAAAATATTATTTTATTATATATATCAGTTCATATATTAGTTTTTTTATATATTTTTTATACATATATGTATTATATATACAATTTTCAACTAAACATAATATAGTATAAAATATTAAAATACTAAATATATTTTTATAATACACATAATAATTTAGTACAATTATTTAAGTTAATTTGATTAACCAACCAAATAACTCAATCGTTTCGATTTTTTTTATTTTGCATTTGCACATAAGAAAACCATCACTGTAGGAAGCACAATAGTATTAAAAGTGATGCACAGTAGTGACTATCACATTGCACAATAATATTAGACCAAATGCACATTAATGTGTTCGGTAATACACAATACCGTAACAGTGTATTCCGCACAATAATACCGCGTAACAAAAAAAGAAAATAATGATCATTTATGACAACCCGCACAAGCCTTTACATTGGATTCCCTTATTCATGTTCGCCAAGCTCCGAGCATCGGACATATCCATACCCCACAAGCTGACACACAATAAAGGAAACCAACAAAAATAAAAATTTATAATTAAAAATCTGACACAATAATTACCTTCAATGTTTAAACTTTAAAGAAAAAAAAAAATCCCAACTATCTCTCAGTAGCCTTTAGGTTACAATGTATGATGTAACACGGAATTTTCTTTCCTCAACCATATCAGTGTTACTTCTTGCAGTGCCCACTTCAAATTCCTCATGTCCCTTTGAGATATAAATTAAGGTAAAGAAAATAATCATGACCGGAGAATAAAATATTAGTTTTAGCAACAAATGAGTTAAATTGTGTGAAATTTTTAATGTGTCACAAAACGTTGATTTTATTTTCTTTGATGCTAAAAATGGAATTATTTCATCTCGACTCTTTTTCGTTGATGCTAAAAACTTAAAAAACATTTAATGCTAGACTAAAATAAAAAATTGCAATATTGTTACATTAACTCTTGGGCTTTGACAAAATTGATTCACCAACTATATGCAATTAAGGTTAAATACTTTTTCTTTAGGCAATTGTATCCTAATCTGAATCAAAACTGTGAAAAAAATAATCAGTTATTGGACCACAATTGCTGCTCCCGCCCAAAGACAACAATTTTGGTCTGTTAACTATCTGTTTTTCTCTCGCAATTTTTGACCCAAATTATTGAATCAATATCGCAATTATTTAGCTTTTCTAATATGATCAATTATTTAACCTTGACTGAAATATTTTGGAAAAACAGGGTACTTTCAGAGCGGCCAAGAATAATAAATATAACTATCGTTCTCTGTTCCTCTGATTGACTTAAGCAAGTCATTTAATTATTAATGAAGCCAACGGTTAAATCATGTGCCAAAACAACTTTTTCTTTTTTTCAATTAAAAAAAAAAAGATCAATTGGTTTATTTAATCCAAACATAAAATCGTTGCCCTCCAAATTCAACAAAACAATACATTGATCAGATGAGCAAATATAAGATATCACGCATCACTAATACGCCCAAATCAACTCGAAAAAAGAAAAAAAATTAAGAACACGAAAATTAATACATATATCGAAATAGGGCCTAATGCCTAATCCAGATCACAACTTCCTATCAACAGTACTCTCAAACTCAAAACACTCCAAACAAGCAAATTGGCAAAGGAAAACCAAACACTTAAACTCATAATAACAAGAAGACACACACATATATATATATATATATATATATATATATATATCTTTGCCAAACCAAGATCATACAATTGCTCACGAGTCGCTATCAAACTCAAAACCCACGGAGCGCGAAATAAAAGAAGAGGTCGATATCTGGAGACACGAAAAACGGCATGTGGACCGTTCTCTTTAAGGAACAATTTTTGAGCCGTACTCTTATCGTCTTCTTAGGTGCCGGCGGGCAAGTGCCCATCTCGGTTAACCGGAATCTTTCCGCTTTTGGGGTGGAACAAATGCTGGCGTTATTATTATTATTATTATCTGCAACGCCTTCCGACCCTTCGGTTTTCGATGATTCGTTGCCGGTTAAGATAATTATCGAGTTCTTTCGATTCTTGGACGAGTTCTTGTTGAGGATTTTCCTTCTTGACGATGAAGATTTTCTGGACCCTTTTCTTCTACAAGATGATGGAGCCATTGGAGAGACTAGAAATGCTTATATTTTAGGATAAGTATAACTTACTTAAAACAAGAAAGGGCTAGAAAGAGTTCCTAAATCTCATAACATAGAAAGGGATTACTATTTCCATAGAAGCATTTTCACGAACAAGAAGACTGCAATAAAGGAGAAAGAAAAGTATGGGAACCTTCACTCTTTTTACATTACTAAGTTGAGAAAAATGGAGAAAGATGGAATGTATGCGAATCCGATGAGAAAAAAACTAGGGAGGAAAAAGGTAATATTATTTACTCGATTTATATCATTTGATTTTCCTTGTGTGCATGCATTTCTTTATATAGTATTTGGTATTGGGCAGCCTGCCCGCTGCCCGGACTTTCATAATTAGGTAAATCCTTCAATTAAGAAAAGTGGTGCAAGTGCTAAAAAAGCTAATAAACTAAAAAATGAAATTTAAGAGCATCTCCAATGCAACTTTTGACATTATAAAAAGTCATCCATATCACCAACTTTTGAAAGTGTGTCTCTATTTTTTTCTCCAATGCATCTTGTCATGAACTCTTTCATGATGAGGTGGATGTCATTTAATGTTGACAATGTTGAACACACTTTCTAATATCTAACACCATGTTAAACATGATGACTCATCAATTTACTTTATATTTATTTTTATTTTTTATTTTTTTTGTATCAATGAATTATTTAATTGGTCCACCTATACAAATAACTTCTTATCAAATTGATGCATTGGAGATACTAGTTTCATTGAAATTTCTAGTCTTTTAACATTATTCCAATGTGGATTAACATTACAATTACTAATTGACATGTGTTAAAAATAATGGTCTTTCACACTTATAGCATTGGAGATGCTCTAATGTTCCACATTTTGGAATTTTACTTGATCCTTATTGTTTGTAGTATTTTTGGGCATGTGGTAACCGAGCTACCCGACTCGGGTCGTTCTCAAAGGAAGGCTGTTCGGAGCTTCGTTCACTACCTAGTCGTCAAAGTCACATAACCGAAAATAGGGTCCTAAACATTCTACTCGCTTGAAGGGATTGGATTTGCATGAAATTAAACTAAGAATCTAGAGCAAATGATGAAAGATGCAAATATAGAGAGAAAAATCAAAACTTTGGTCTACCGGAATCTCCATGACTAAAGAAAAAGAAAAATAAACAAGAGAAAACATACGAGCATAGTGATCCTAGGTCATCTAATACGAGCCTTCAACACTAGATCATCACGCTTTTAGCAAAGTCGAGATCTCTACACAAGATAAGAACATATAGATTCCTAACACACGTAAGCAAGTAATAAAAATAAAGAAAAATCAAGAAACGAGCATAAACACACAATTCGAAAGACAAAGTCGAAGAAGTAAGGCCTAAGCAAGGTACCTACTCTCCCATAGCATGCTCGGACGAAAATAGTGAATAAAGCTCGAAACTTGAATGAAAATAAACTTGCCGGAATTTTGCTGGAAAAATAGTCATGAACCTCCCAACCAAAGCATAAAAAAGAAAGAAAAAGAAAAGAGGAGAGAGAAGAGAGAAAATGGAGAGGATTTCCCAACTTAAAAGTTGGGAAATGAGGGTTGTTCTCAAAAATACAAAGCACAATGTCTTTTTATAGCTACACCTCAAACACACACTAAAAACACGCACATTTACTAAGATACTCTCGAGGTCGCGGGTGGTTTCGCGAGTCGCGGGCACGGATGGCGCGAGTGTGGCACGAGGAAGGCACGGTGCGGCGCGAGGCAAATTGATACTCTCGACCTCGCGGTGAAGGGCGCGGGCGCGGACGCATGTTGGGCAGGACACTCGCGACCTCGCCATGAAACTCGCGCGCGCGGGGCACGCTGGGAAGTGGACTCGCGAGCTCGCAGGCAGATTCTCGTGCACGGAGGGGAGAAACTCGCGGGCTGGTGCGCTCTTGGGTGAACTCGCGGGCAAAGTGGCATTTCGCGGGCGCGGAAGGAAGAAACTCGCGAGCTGGGCATGCTTCCTTGGAGGAACTCGCGGGCAAGGGTCGTTTCGAGGGCGCGGAATGGAAAACTCGCGGGCTGGAGTAGCTCGCGAGTTTTGGACAGCTCGCGAAAATGGATTCGCGGGCGCGGAATTAGGCCTCTGCTTGACTTTTGAGGCTCGATTAGCTCTAACTTCTCGCACGCTTATCCGATTGACCCGAAACTTTGACCCACGCGCCTCAAATCTTTTTCTCTTCGTCTTGAGATGCGCAAATAGATGTCACCCCGCAATTAATAAATATGCTCGGAAATGGTTCGCGCGGCTCGGAAATGGTTCAGACGGCTCGGAAATGTCTCGGAAATGGCTCCTCTTCCCGAACTCGAATAATGTGGACCTAAACAACACAAAAAAGACAAGAAAATACGCCGAACCACAAAATCTACAAAACGAAAGCAAAAATGCACGAAACACGATAAAATAGACCGATCGACACTAAAACGAACCTAAAACCACTAAATTAAAGCACATAAAACACACGAAAATAAGCACAAAAGCACAATAAACACTTATCCAGACATCCTAATTCAAATTTAGTTCAAACTGTGCGTAAAGATACGACTGGCTTGCTCTCAAGATTTCACGAGGGCAATTTGTCTCTCTACATTTATTGCAAATAAAATGATAGAATTAGCTTGCTTATGATTACTAATTAAGCATATGATTGTGTACCAATTTGGTTCCCTACACGTCACTAATTTGTATTGACAGGTAAGTTCAATGAGTTATAACTTATAAGACAAAAAAATAAAAAATAAAAAAATTATAACTTATAAGTTGATATAGACTATATTTGGTAAGCCAAATAAGCTAGCTTATAGCTTATTTGGTTAGATTATAAACTTCATGTATTCAAATAAGCATTGGGCTGTGTTTGGTAAGCCAAATAAGCTAGCTTATAGCTTATTTGGTTAGCTTATAAGCTCCCTATATTCAAATAAGTCTCGTTTGGTAGGACGAGTTTTTTTAAAAAGCTCGAGCTTATCTCATAAGCTACTTTAGGTAGTTTTTCAAATAAGCTAGTTGAATTTTTTATTTCAGCTAGCTTATCAGCTAATTTTACCAAACACTTTTATCATATAAGCTAGTTTTTCAACTATAAGTCATAAGCTATAAGCTATAAGCTAAAAAATTACAAATAAATTATAAACTAGCTTATCAGCTACCAGCTAGTTTTACCAAACATAGTCTTGTTTGGTAGGACGAGCTTTTGTAAAAAGCTCGAACTTATCTCATCAGCTACTTTAGGTAGCTTTTCAAATAAGCTAGTTGAATTTTTTATTTCAGCTAGCTTATCAGCTAATTTTACCAAACAATTTTATCATATAAGCTAGCTTTTCATAAGCTATAAGCTATAAGTTCAAAAATTACAAATAAGTTATAAGCTAGCTTATCAGCTATCAGCTAGCTTATCAGCTAGTTTTACCAAACATAACCATAGATGATCCGACTCATGTATATTGTACAAGAATATTGGTAGTGATGGTGCGACGACTCGGATCTAAGTTGAACAGGCTTGTTATGAGCTCCGATCTACTTAAATCACTTAATATGATCTGCAAAAAGGGTGGGGAGGCAGGGGCGGATCTAGGTCATAAAATGAGAGGGGACCTAATTATTTTTAATATATATATATATATATATATATAATATATACACACACACACATCGTCACAAATGTATAATTACAAAAACACACCTTTATAGTTATTCTTATGAGTTTTTATATTTAGATATCTCTTTATATAACATCGTTGAACTTCTGATTGTATTTTTTGATCAACAATATTAGAATTCAACACAAGTATATTTGAACTTAAAGTAGCTTTTTTGATATATTTTCACATGCACTTTTTTATGAGGCATTTTCTAGAAATATTTCTTCATAATTTGAAATATAAATTAATTATAATGTATAATATGCTTTATCTAATATACCAGTTTTTAAAGAGTCTTACAGCTTAAGTTATCAATCACACACTTATTAAATATACAATATTAGTCTTTTTGATAATTAAGAAACAATAATTAATTAACTACAAAAATGCTAAAAGGTACCAATAAGTTTTTAGTTTTTTTTGGTGAATCCTAATAAAAGAAGGGTTAGACTTACTAATTACTATCACCAAAATCAATAAGGACAAGAATTTATTTTCCCATTATCTCTCTCTTCTTCTTCTTTGTGTTCCTATCATTTCTTAATATAAATTGTTTTCCTTTGTATTAAACTATTTTATAAGTTTTTAGGAGTATTAAGTCATATATATATATATATATATATATATATATATATATTTTCAGTGTGGGCCTAGTCCATATATAGCTCTTCCCCTGTGGGGAGGGTCTCTAGGTGTTAACATTCCAACGCTCAAGTCAGTATATGGTACAAAGTGGAGATAATAAGCTTTGTAAGTAGATAATTGTAAAGATTGTGTAGAGATAATGTTGACCTTATTTCAGGTATACCTCAACCTCTTTTAAAGGGGAATACCTGCACAAAAATGGTCTGTCTAAAATCCCTGTAGTCTGCCTAACATGGTTTGGGCCATATCGAGTGATCGAAAAGTGGTGAAAAAGCTTTTAGTTTCTACAAAAGTCCCCGCAAACGACGCCAAATGATGTGTCAGCGACTCAAATCTAGGTTGAACTGGCTTGTTATGAGCTCCGATTTAAAGATGATCAACAAAAAGCGCCGGGAGAGTCTCTCGGCATTAGCATTCTGAAGTTCAAGTCAGTATTGAAAGAAAGTGGAGATCATAAGATCTGTAAGTAGATAATAGTAAAGAATGTGTAGAGAGAAGGCCTTTTATAGGGGAATATTTGCCCAAAAATGGATTGCCCGAACTGCCCGTGGTCAGCCTGCTTAGCTGCTCGAGTTTGATCTTATCCACTTTGTGCTTATCCTATTCACATTCTAGTCATCATAAGATTCCTTCTTATCCTAAAAGGTCTCCATTAAGTCGTCTTGTCCTCAGGTCTTCCATCCCAAGGTCGTCCGCTCTGCTAAGTCGTCCAACTAGTAGCCTGCGACCTATCGTTTCTCTTCGATCTCTTTAGTGCAACTAATTAGGTTGTTTCACCAATATTTAGGTCGTTTGAATTGCCTAGTCGACCCGTTCATACTTGGGGTTATTCTGGCTTACCATGAGAGCTATAGCAGGTAGGTTAGCAAAATGATTAAGTTACCCAAATTGGAAAACTTCATTTGTAATACATAGTTAAAGGAAGAAAATGATGATTGTTGTAGCTTCATTTTGGTTGTGATTACAAAACTAACACTATTAAGTTTCTTTTCTTGAATAAAAAAGAATTGAGACTTGGATCACCATTTTATCATCCCTTTGGTTGTGCATAAAATATTGTTTTTGCTTAGTTCATGTTTGTTTCTTGGTAATGCACACATATAATTAGTTCCATAGCTCAATCGAGTTTTTCTGATCACTTGTTTAAATTGAAGGTCGGAGTTGTGGTGAGTTAACCAGCTTGAACGAAGGTTTCAAACTAGAGTACTTAGAATGACCTAATTATAGTCGAGCTAACAACCAAGGGTGTAACCACATACAGACTAACTAGGGCTATACAGCCCAAGCTAATAAAACCATGATCACTATAATTAGATATTAATTAATTCATATTCTATTTAGTTCAATTAATATTAAAATTTAACTTTAGCATTAATATATTTTAAATTAACTTTCATTAGAAACGAGAAAGTGAATAGATTTTGGGTGAATTTCACTTAATTAACATGTGGGCAATGTCCCTAAAGAGATTTAAATGTCGAATTCACACACCAATACATGTGTGTATGTTAGTATTTGTAATTTGATAGTTAAAACCTTTGTGGAGGTGAAGGTAGAATAGAATGTTATGTATTTCAGAGCAGTCGATAGCATTTTGTTTTGAAAGTTACTTTTCGTAGGGTGAGTAATGAAATTTGATTGTATAAAGGAATATGAAACAAAATAATCTTAAATGGTAAATTATATTAATTCGAAGAATAATTTATTTTTTTATATATAATGAAATAAAGTTTAAGAAAAAATTATATTGGCAAAGATTAATCCTCCAACTTGATTTCGCTTGGAAGAAAAAATTCTACTTAACCTGTTACGATTTTCAATAAATATTTTTGAATAAAAAGTGAATATTGGTGTGAAACAAATTAATATTATGGTTAGAACTTAAAATATGTTGTTATATTTATTTTGACAATAATAATCAACATGAATCACGAAAAATCAATCTTGTAATTTATTGTAATTGATATCAATGAAATTATTGTAGATATTAATAAAATTATTTAAGGAAATAATATTTTTGATCATATCTGAATTGATCTTATTTGAAAACGTGTATATGGAAGCAATGAATTCATATATTGAAAATGTTTCCAAAAAAGGTATGCATTAAATGTTCCTAAAAATTTTTACTACTATTTTTAGTAAATGATTATCCTTATTAAATATATATATAGATGTAAGATCTCCTAAATTTTCAGGAATTTCTTGCATATTAATGCCTTGAGCGGGTGGAGTTTATGCTCTATCCCTCCTGAAACTTCTGAAGATAATCGATCATAGATCGAATTTACTTGTCTAAAGTCTATTTTTGATACATTAACTTACTCCTTACAAAATAGTAAGTTATTTTGTTTGTACAATTTTTGAGACATTAGTCATAAAAAATCATAGTTGTCAAAACGGACCAGACCGGCTGGCCCGATCAGTTGAACCGGGAACCGGTCATTTCATCGGTCCGGTTCAATGGAAGAAACCGGCTGTGGCCAAAACCGGTCAATGACCGGTCGAACCGGCCAAAAACCGGTTGGTTCAATCGGTTATTTTTTTTTTTTTTTTTTTTTTTTTTTTCTTATTATTTTATTGTCCAATGTGGGAGTGTGAGGAAATATTTTTTTTTTCCATATTATTGTGCTATCATTTTATTGTTTAATCTATATATGGTAGGACCAACCTTTTAAAAAATAAGTCAACTATATTTAATATTTATAAAGTTTTATATATTTAAAATATCAATAAATTAAATAACTTAAAAATTAAGTTAACTATATCTATGAAATATTATATATATATATATATATATATTGAAAAATATCAATAAATTAAATAACGGTCCAACCGGTTCAACTACTGGCCGGACCAGTGAATCATTGAACCAGTAGCTGGACCAGTTCGATGACACGGTCCAATTTTGACAATCTTGTAAGAAACAATACATTATGTTGCAATATGTATAATTTTTAGGACATTAATCCCAGAAAATAATGAACCATTTTCGGGATAATGTCGCAATAGTGATACAAATTGCAACATAATGTATTATTATTGATGAGAGAAAAGTTAGTGTACCAAAAAAGGATTTTAGACAAGTAAACGGACCAAAATTAAATTTTTGCCAAGTGTAATGACATATTGTTTATATATATTCTTAGACTACGCGGCATCGGTAATTCTTGTCCGAGCAAAGGGCATAGGTGAATTTCCTGGGCCAATTATTCGATTTTCATCTAGTTAGAACTTAAAGGATGAAAATATAAAATGTCTATGATTAACCAAAACTACATTTTTATCCATTTGAAATTGTTTGGATAAGTACTCGTATCTTAAATTTCTAAGTTCCTCTTGATTATACATGTTAACAAGGATTAAATTCCGACATGTTAGAACAATTCCTTAGAATCAGTTATTTAACTACTGAGCTTGTGCATTTAAGATTACACGGGGAACGCGACAACACATGCATTGCATTTTTCGGCCAAAGTTTAGGGCATTTAATTGTTTCATTTAATTTTTGCACACATTTAACTCCCTTAGATATGAGAGAAAAAATAACCATCCCATGTGGTGAAAATTCAGACATTGGATACCTCGAATATAAGGAAAATAAAATTCAAACACAAATAATTTATTAAGTCACATGTACATTTTGTTGCACTTCACTGAATTCAATGATCATTGGAATGATGGATACATGTGTTCTGGTGCTGAGCATCTTGTGTTTCATTTCGTTATGATGGATACTTACAAAAAATACTAATAACTTTTGTTTTTTTGGGTACTGTAAAATGACTATATATTAAGAATTAAGTCGGGGATTTTTTTCATGCATGCTGAGAAGAAATGAGCATATTCAATTGGTAATTACTATTGAGTTCTCCACTCATAAATGGTTTTCAAGCGTAAAGTAAATTGTGCGAAGTAAAAATGACTTCCACGGTAACTTATAGTTGTTTTTTAAAATTTTGTCTTTTGGTGATGATCAATTTAAAATTGATTGTCTGGTTACTTTTACTGATGGAAAATTCGTTGTATTTGGTTCTTTCGAGCTTTTTGCTCGTTTGGTACTATCTTTTAATTGTTGTTTTTGGATATTATGGCTTGTTGCCCTTCATAGGGTTTGTTGCCTTTAGAGTTAGGCTATGCCTTGCTCGTGCCTTCAGCTGCTACATTTGTAGACGTTGTATGTTTGTAGTCATTTGGTTACCGGATCTTGTTTGAGTTTTAATGAATTTATTTGTCGTTTGGAAAAAAAAAAAAAAAAATANGAAAAAAAAAAAAAAATATCTATTGTTGACCAAGAAAAAAAATAAAAAAAATGAAATTGATGAGTTGGATTGATGGAATAGAGCTTTGGATTTTCATATAAAGCACTGACCACTCGCACGTCGTAAAATTGAAGTTTTCATCACTTTGAGCTCCATGCAGTTTGTAATCGTTTAATTAAAAATTCATTTATTAATAACTAGTAAAGTGCATATGCGATGCACGTGGTATCGAATGATTTTTGCTGAGTAAGTTTGTAAAATAAATTAATTTATTTATTAAACATATCATTGCAGGAATGAAATAAAATATAGGACAAATGAATTCATATGTGATTTTTTTTATTTATAATTAGCGTAATGATGTCCTAATATAAAAAGAGTGAAATAACGTTTTACAACCCCCAACTAAAATATATAAAAACAAATCCTTAATACAAAAACCATTAAGATTTTCTTTCATCTTTCTTATAAGAAACATTCATACTCGCTGGAGTCTAATACATCAATACTATTGCAAAATTTCTCTTAATTCATTTGGCAAAATGCTAATTTTATTAAAACACTTAAGAAACGTTCTGACCCAACATATAGTCAGACTTCATGATCGTATAATATTTATAATAAGACACTTCTACTAACAATGCATAAATATCTCTATAAAATAACTAATTGTGTCATTATAATTGCCGGTATTTTTTCTTATCATTGTATAAACTACTACATTCCTTTGTCTCTAGACATATTGGTGTCTATTCCATTGATGCATCGCCCCACGAGGTGGGAATGAATTTTATCTCCAAGTAAAAGTTGACTTTCCAAAATTTTGGTTACATGTACTTCTCCCGAGGTGCTAAATTATTTTTTGAAATCATCATACATTACCTGAAAATACCTCTAAAGTAATTGCACATATGTTCGAGTACAATATACCAGTGAGATTATAAATATTTCTATAAAAAGTGACAACTTCATTCGAACATTCAAAATTGTTTTGATACACCGACATTGTTATTTATTTGGAATATAGACGAACAATATAACCTATTATTTGACAATTATTGACCATCATGGCTGTTGGAATGATTTTAGAATTGTTTATCATAATATCTTTCACATTCGTTTGAATATGCAATATTTGTGTGCTTAATAACTTCTTTAATGCCTTTATTGTCCAACATTATTCATCATGTAAAATGATTATAAAATTCAAGATAAAGATCATTTTTTTATTCTCCAACAATGACAAAACAAAACAATTAAACAATGAGAAAATATTGAGAAACATATCATTTGTTAAAATATTTGATAAGAGAAGAGTTAGAATTCTATTATATTACGATACTCTTAGTCATCTGCAAAGTTTATTATTATGGAGTCATGATTAAAATATACATTATGTATTACAAATTTTTTGATTTTTTAATTATTTAAAATTAAAAATAAATAATATAGGATCATTATTTATGAAAACCAATTTCTTACAGAGTCCCTATATTTAAACGCTAGCAGCAAAAAGGTAGCAATTTTCAAGAACTTTTTGTTCGTAAATATTGATATTCATACTTCTCTAAGAAAATTCACACATATTCTTTTTCTCATTGTGTTACTATTATATTATTTGTTTCTTATTCTATAGATAAATAATATTTTATTTGCTAAATAATTAAAGCACATTTATATGTATTGCGTTATTTTTTGTATGTGTTTTATATAATGATGTTTTTAAATTATCTTTTTTATTAGGCTGCAACTACTATAATCACATAAGATATAATGTAAATTTAATATATTTGATAAAAATGTACTTTTTATACAATTATTAGATTAAAAAGTTTACAATTTTTTCCAATGTTTGATAAAATATTAGGTAACTAAGTCATTTTTATAATCACTGAATACATATATGGTACCACCTTTATAGGGTTCTTTTTCAAGCAGTAATTGAATAATAGTTTAACGTACAACTCATTTATTTGTCTTTTTAATTCAAATAGCTAATGCTATCTCATTTCCCTTCTCTGGCCTAGTCTCTTCCTTCTTTTATCTATGATTTCACTTCGCTTCGCTTCGTTTGTACCTAAGGTGCATTCGCCATAGTTTCAGCATTACGGCAAACCAGTGGCAAATATATATCGGGAATTGGCGCTCTAGCCAAAATGTGGGAATAGTTGTAAGTTTACATCTATTTTTTTATGTTATTTTTAATATGAATTGTTTCAAATCTATGTAAGAAAAATGTAAGAAAAATATACCACAAGTTTATCTTATGTTATTTTATACTTAATAAAATTGATTTAACTTGAATAAATAAATTAATATATACTATAATTTTAGGTCAATTTATTATTTTAAAATTATTACTGATATATATATATATATATATCGATATAAATAATTATATTATTTTTATTTTATTTGCAATATATTGGTCAACTCAAACATTATTGAAAAGAAATAATGTGATATATTACATATAAAAAGAGTAACAAATAAAAAATATGAAGTATCACAAAATTAAAAAATTTAATGAGAGAAAGTAATTAAATTTTTAATTAAAAAATTTTAAGATTAACATACCCAATTTTAAAGAAATGTATACCTAAAAGTTCTAGTTAAAATATATGTGTATCTTAAGTATATTTTATATTTCTTATTATCCAGCTCCAATTGATATTGTACATTAAGTAATTTTATCAGTATTTTTACTCTTTGATTTAATGAGAGCTATAAGTTTTCTCATCATTCTTACCCCTTATTTAGTTATTATAATACTAATAAAATAATTAAGGACCTTTCAAAGTATCTTGTTTGTTTTGAAACAAAAATTACTTATTATCATAAATTAAACGACAATTACATTGAATGTGTTATATTTTCTATCATATCAAAATTTTCATAATAATAGTTGCACAAAATATTATATAATAATACAATTTTTTTTTAATAGATTTGGAGTCCTACTTTTATTACAAGAAAATGAGAAAATTTCAACGAAAATTACAACAAGAATATAACGATCTTCTTAAGTTGAATTGAGAAAAATCATGTCTTTTGGTTTCTTAAATATATTTTATCTTATTGTGACTGTATTGATTTATTAAAATATATTACAAAATTAGAAAGGTGATATATTAATTTATAAATTACAATGACATGTTATTTTGATGGTATATTTTTTCTATTAACTAAATAATGCCCCCAATATGAAATTATTTTAGATCTATCACTGCAATTAGCTTTCCAATGAAATTTCCATTGAATTTTTGCATAATTCCAATGACAGTTTTTCCAACGATTGAAATATGATCCAAAAAAAATCCAATGGAAATTCAACTAATTGAAATCTTTAAATCCACTAAAGTTCAAGTAATTTAATTTGAACTTTGTTGGAATAGCCAATGAAATTTTCCAATAAAAGCAATATTTATGAAATATTCGTTGGAATTTTCTGTAGATTACCTTACCGTTGATTTTTTCATTGCAATATAGCAATTTGTTGTAGTCCTCTTAAACATTAATTTTTTATGTAGTATTTATTGATTAATTGTGTTTACAATTTTTCTATTAAAAATATATTAAACACATGAACTTTTTAGTTCATATATTTTTTTTTTCAGAAATTACTCATTATTTTATCTCAAGATTACCTATTGATTTACCAATTGAGTTACATTTCTTACATATTAAATATTTAAAAATTAGAATATTTCCTATTTTATATGTTCAATATGATATTTATATATTATATTAAAAAAAATAATATAGCAAATAAAAAGTTATTTAAAATTAGAATAATAAAGATTTTTTTTTTGGTAACTTAAATGAATAAATGTACAAATAACTATTGTCTATCACATCAAATTTACACATAAAATTATAAGGAGAAAAAACTAACAAGCGTTTAACAACTCAGCTCGTTTACGTCGATAAGTATAGTTATAAAAGGTTTATATTTCTTCTATTAATTATAACATTTTTATTTATTACTTTGTTTCATATTTATTAGTACGTGTCACAACTTATTTATTTTTAATATTATTTATCATATTTAATATTTTTTTTAAACTTTTATCTTGTTCTTTTACATGTTCTTAACTGTAGATTTGTCAAAAAATGCATGATATAAAATCTAGAATTGTTTCGACCATCTGTCTCATTATATATCAATAATTTGTATATCTTATATTATATTATATTTAATTACAATTTTTTTTAATTATTATACAATTAAATATTTATAATTCATAAATTCATCAATAATATTGTCGAGTCAACTTTTGTTCATAAAATTTTAAAAAACATAATTATTTTCAATTATATGCTTATGTTAAATTGAGAAAAGTTATTTTTTTTAATTGTAACTATGTTGATGTGTAACATATATTATAGATGAGAAAGATGACAAATTATTAAAAATATAATTTATAAATTATAATGACATTATGTTATTTTACTGGTATACCTTTTCTATTAACTAAATAATGCCTCAAGTATGAAATTATTTTGTATCCACCACTGCAGGTAGATTTCGAATAGAACTTCCATTGAAATTCTTACATTTCCAGTGACATTTTTTCCATCTGTTGGAATAATGTAATTTGATCTCGGAATAGTCAATGGAATTTTACAATGACAGCTATAAGAATAAGATATCATTTGGGATTTTCAGTGGATGTCTTACCGTTGGATTTTTCATTGCAATGTACCATTTTTTTATTCCTTTATAAATTATATTTTTTATGTAGAAGTTTTTGTTAAAATTAGATGTATTTATAATTTTTCTATTAAAAATATATTAAACATATGAACTTTTTAATCCATATATTTTTTAGAAATCGCTCATTATTTTATCGCAAGACTACCTATTAACTTATCAATTGAGTTACATTTCTTGCACATTAAATATCAAATAATAAAAAGTATTATTGTATATATATAATATGGTATTTATATATTATATTAAAAAAATAATAGCAAACAAAACGTTATTTAAAATCAAAATTATCAAAGTTTTATTTAAAAAAATAAAAATAAATTTCTAACCTACATGGATAAAAGTATAAATAACTATTGTCTATCGTCTAAAATTTATACATTGAACTAATAAGCGGAAATATTTAACATGTGGTGAACAATTTGGCTCATTTAAATCGATAAATACAAATTTAAAAGTTCTACAAATACTTTTACTAATTTCATAGTTATTAGTAAGTATTACAACTTAGTTATAAATTTAATATTATTTATTAGATTTATTGTTTTTTTAACTTTAAACTATTCTTTCAAATGTATTTTAATATATATATGTGTGTGTGTGTATAACTTTTAGGTTTTTTAAAAAATACATAAAATTAAAGTATAACACTTTTTTTTAATCATATGTCTTATTTATATCAATTAATTTTATATCTTTATATTATATTATATATAATTATAATCTTCTCATTTATACTCAAATATATAAATTTTTTATTCCGTACATTGTTTTCTTAAAAATTATTTTATTATAATAACACATATTAATAGATAGATGAGTAATGATAATATATGAATATAATTATTTGATTAAAATAATTAATTTTCAACATGTAAATCATATTATGATTCTCGAGATATTTTTAATTTATTTGTAGATAATTATATGGTTAAAATTAATCCATGTTGCTAAAGTGGTATCTCATTTAACGTGAAAACAAATAAATTAAGTTTTAGTATTATACAATTTCATAAAATTATTCTAGTCTTATGTATCGAAGAAATTGAATTGATTAGAAGTTTAGGTTGCAGAACAATCATTTAACAATTAATCTCGCATACTATTACACATTTTGTATAGGTTATTTTGAAAATAATGTTTCTATACTTTGTGGTCGTTATGAGAAAAAAATAATATCGATTTCTAGTTTTATAAGTGTTTATTATGCTTTTTTTGTTGGATCAATTTTAATTTCTTTAAGGAACTTTTATATATTAGAGTTATGAAATGTGATTACAATATTACCATTAAAATTATATTAAAAATAATGACGTTTTTCAAAACAACAATTCTATATCCTATCAAACAGTTTTAGAGATATGTGGAAGAAAACAATTTCGTGAGAAATAATGGTGCCAAACCAACATACTGTAGTTGATTTTAGGAGTGTGGAATGATTTGTTCATGTATTTGTATTTAATTAATTAAATATTAGTTATAATTAAAAATATAAGATATGATGGATATTAATATATTACTAATTTGCCATTTAAAACATGTCAAAGTAAGGGCTTATTAGGTAATTCATTTTAATATTTAAAAATATAAAATATGATGTGTATTAGTGTATTACTAATTTGCCATTAAAAATATGCCAAAGTAAGGGTTTTTTAGGTAGTTCATATTTTTATAAAAACACTCGTCCTTTTAGAGTAGTATAGATATAGATAGATAGATAGATAGATAGATAGATAGATAGATAGATATAGATAGATAGATATAGATATAGATAGATATAGATATAAATATAGAATAGATATAGATAGAGAGATAGATATAGATTATCATCCAATTATTTAAGCAGTTAGGACCATCCCATATATACTATACACACACAAATCTCCCATCGATCTCCAAAATATTTTTAAATATTAGTGAAGTTAGTACAAACCCATACTATGATCTAGAATATTTTTAAATATTAATGGAGTTAGTACAAGCCCATACTATGGTCTAATTATTTACCATTCTATATATATATATATATATATAACAAAGAAAATAAAATTCAAGTATAAGACAAACTTCCTAGTCACCAAGTGGTGATGCGATGATAATTTATATACCTATATATAACTGTACCTTGGGCACTTCACAATATCATCATCTAGCAAATAGTTAATTCTCTTTATTCAAAAAGAAGAAAGCAAAAAAAGCAAAAAATGGCTGCAGCGGGTATGTTTGATCCTCCTTCAAGCTGGCCAAACGGCCGGCCGCCCATTGGTTTTTGCACCAAAAGCAAGTGGGGCGATACTTTCTCCTCCTTTGCTTTGGACCATCAGGTATGATCATGTACAATTATACATGACATTAATATTAGAATTACCTAAATACATATTTTTATACATGTATGTGCAGGTTCAAGAGAAGTATGCGGAAGCCATTGCAGAACTCAAAGAAGAAGCAAGAGGCATGTTGATACAGGCTGAAGGGAAAACAATCAGCGAGAGGTTACAACTAATTGACACACTCGAACGTTTGGGAGTCGGATATCACTTTGAACAGGAGATTGAGGAGCAACTTCGAGATATCTTGACCGAATTCGATTCGGAACATGAAGACTACGACTTGTTCACTACTGCACTTTGGTTTCGTCTTTTGAGGCAACATGGCAGTTACGTCTCTTGTGGTAAGTTGACTTTAGTTATACAATTTTTGGAAAATGAGCAACTCAAATTGAACATTGTTCATTTTGTGTCTCGCATGATTAATATTCTCCTATATATTAATTCAGAACGTGCTGAATCTAAGTGGCATGCTCGCATGCTTCGGAATCTTATGTGGCAAATAACGTAAAACTTTTTAGAATAAATTTATCTCTATATTTTCTCCAAGCATACCTGTGAAGAAAAATAATAATAATAATAATAATATTATCATTAAATAATTTCAAACAACTATTTACAATATCATTTGAGAAAATATATTTTTTCAAACCATATATTAGCAACCCTGATATAGGATTTAAACAATTATATCAATAATAAATATTAAGGGGTGTATTCATTTGAGAATCTTAAAGACTTTCTTGTCTTGGGTTTGTAACTTGATATTTAGTGCAAATGGATTTAAAAAAGAAAATAATAAAAACTTTCAATTTTAGTGAGTCAAAAGAGCGGGAAAAAATTCAGCTTAAACAGGAATATGTTTTTATATACATTACAAGAAAATGATGAAATTACTACAAAAATCATTCTAGTGAAATCCCAACAAAAATTTCAATAGATATTCTAATGTTATTTTGTCCGTTGGAATTTTTCTACGGATTACAACGAAAAAATTTTGTCGAAATGAACTTTTCATTGGAATTTCTGTTGAATTTGGATGATTCCGACGACAAATTTTGCAACGGTTGACATATTTTACGAAATAATAATTCTAACAGAAATTGCATATTCCAACAAAAATTCTTACGATAATAAACTATTAAAAAAATGGTTGTTGGAATTATCAAATTCCAACTAAAATCCAAGAGAAATTTAATTCCAACGAAAACGAAATATTTGAGAGATGATCTCCATTAGAATAACCGTAGCATTTTACACAACGACTCATACTCTTATAATAGTATAGATATGTTAAACCATTTTTTTTTCTTACAAATATATAATACCTTCATGAAAAGTATTTTAACTATCAAAATCAACACATCACGACCTTAAATTAACACTGTATATATACTGGATCAGATTTCTTTGACAAGTTCATTGAAAAGGAGAAAAAAATCAGCGAAAACATTGAGAATGATGCTAAGGGATTACTGAGCTTATATGAAGCAGCCCACTTAAGAACACATGGAGAAGAAATCTTGGATGAGGCGGTGACCTTCACGGCCCGTCATCTGAGGCGCATGGTACACGATTTGGAGCCCGCACTCCAAGCCCAAGTGAAGAGAGCTCTAGAGAGACCCCTACATAGGGGCATTCAGAGAATGGAAACTCGTCACTATATTTGGTCTTACGAGAAAGATGACTCAAGAAACGAGCAACTTCTGAAACTAGCCAAATTGGATTTCAATTACGTGCAGAATATCTACAAGGACGAGCTGGGTCAAGTCACACGGTAATCAATTCGTCAGTAGATTCGAGTTCAATTTAGTAATGCAATCCTTTCACACAAATTCTTGCTCGACACGACATAACTATTAGGCGAGACGACCATTAATACTGTCTTTAACAAAAATGCATACTTATACTATGAAATGGAAATGGAGTACTTTTTTTAATATTATTTTAAAATATGACAGGTTAATTTAAAAGTATGTATATCTGTTGATATACTGTATGAAATAGTATGATTGTGTGAAGTTTAGAGTTACCTAACAATAACCTTATATTACTATTTTTTGTTAAAGGTGGTGGACCGAATTGAACCCTCATCTGCCATATGCAAGAGACAGAGTGGTGGAGGCCTATCTTTGGGGAACTTCTCATCATTTTGAACCTCAGTATTCATATGTTCGAGTGGCATTCGCCAAGTACATCCAAATGCTAACTGTTTTGGACGATACTTATGATAATTATGCCACAGTTGAAGAAGGAGACATTTTTGCAGAGACTATGGAAAGGTGTATCATCATTCATCAACATATATATATATATATATATATATATAACTAACATTACCATGAATAGCTTCTCTTCTTCCTCTTTTATTTATTATTATTATTATTATTATTATTATTATTATTATTATTATTATTATTATTATTATTATTTTATATGTGTGTGTAGTTAACTTTCTTATTTGCATACAACTAGTAGCATATGTAATATTGTTAATCATTTTTCTCAGGTGGAACATTGATGAGATCAATCGGCTTCCGGATTATATGAAACCTCTCTACAGGTGTATTTTGAGAATGTTTGACGATTATGAGATCGACGCAGCTAAACAAGGGAAACTGTTTGCTGTTCCGTATGCCAAACAAACTGTAAGGGTCGTGGAAAATGGGTCATTTTACCACTTTCCTAACTAGTAAATATATATAATCAGAGAACAAGAAAAATGAAATTAGTTCTAGCCGTTTTTTATTGAACAAATTAATAGCCTGATTAAATATAATAATTGAAGGAAGAAATGGGGAGACACAAATTGACAATGGGCACGCTTCAAAAAAATTCTATTTCAGCAAGCTTGCTAAATTTTGAATTTTCATAATTATTTCGTTTCAAATTTATATATAGATGAAAGAGTTATGTAGAGCCCATTGCCAAGGGGTAAAGTACACTATGGGAGGGCCAACGTCTTCATTTGAGGACTACATTGTGAACACAATGATCACGAGTGTCCTGTATGTGACATGCGCTGCTACTATCCCGGGCTTAAAATCTGCTTCTAAGGAGACCATAGACTGGTTCAAGAGCAAGCCCAAAATTATTCGGGCTTCAGCCATGATTTGCCGTCACTTGGACGACTTGGGCAGCCATGAAGTAATAACTGTTTTTTTTTCTAAGTATCTTTATTTTTTTTCTTTGGGACTTTAAATCAGATGTTAATAACTATTTTTTTTTTTCACTTTATTTGGATGCACTCAGCGGGAGAGCCAGCAGGGCACACTACTGACGGCATTGGATATTTACATGAGACATCACGGTGGGTCGATAAAAGAGGCTAGGGAGAAGTTTGAGGAGCTAGTAGAGGATGCATGGAAGGATTTGAATGCGGAGTGGATAAAGGACATTAAAAGTGGGGTTTCAAAGGAAGTGGTGGAGGATTTTCTTGGCTATGCTCGGGCAGCTGATGTCTTCTACAGGAATTGTAGGGATGGATATGCAAAAGCTCATGGAGTTATGAATCCCGAAGTAGATGCTCTTTTCATGGNATGAAATTCTCTGTTTCAAGAATGCGTTGATAATGTTATTGATGTTGAATAACGTGTTTTTAGTGCTAATGTCTTGATAAAATTATGTGTGAATACAGAATATATCGAACTGGGGCGGATCTAGAAAAATGAATTGGGGGATTAAATATTTTTCGATAAAAACATATATTTAACAAATTTGGAATTAAAAAAAAAATACTAAAAAAATCATACCTTTCAAACTTCGTTAATACTAGAAATATTTGAGGAATATCTTATTTTAAGAAAAAAAAAAGATGCAGAACATGAAAAATTATATGATGAACTGCTTGACTTGTACAACGTATTCAGTTCTATCAAAACAACGAAGGAGTTGTGGGAGTCCTTGGATAAAAAATATAAAACCGAAGACGTTAGAGCCAAGAAATTTCTTGTAGACCGGTTTCTGGAATACAAAATGGTAGACTCGAAGACTGTAATCAGTCAAGTGCAAGAGCTTCAAATAATCTTGCATGATATCCATTCAAAGGGAATGGTGGTGAATGAAATTTTCCAAGTGACCGCAATAATTACAAAACTTGCACCGATCTGAAAAAAATTTAAAAAATTATTTGTTGCATAAGAATATAGCGATTATTGTTGAAGAGTTCGTCTTTAGACTTTGTATTGAAGAAGATAATAAAGCCTACTACAATAAATTTTTTATCCTTCTTTCGCCAAAACCAATGTTGTTGAGTATGGTAAAAACTCACGTAAAAGTAATAACAAAAAGTATGGTAAAGTTGGATTGTGGCCAAAGAAAAAAAATTTTAAGAAACAATTTTCTGGAAATTGTTTTAACGGTAACAAATTTGTCCATATGGCATTTGATCATGTTGCTAATAAAGAAAATGACATTGTTTTTATGCAAGTTTGTTATCTTTTAGATAGAAACAGAACAAATGGGTGGAAATAAAGCCACAATCAAAATCTATCTATATCTATCTATATCTATCTATATCTATATTATTATAAAAGAACGAGTGATTTTGTAAAAATAATGATCTGCCTAAAAACCCTTATTTTAACATATTTTTAATGGCAAATTAGTAATACAAGAATACCCATCTTATTTTATATTTTTAATTAACAAAATGAAACTGCGTAAAAAACTCTTACTTTGAATGACAAATTAATACTACACCAATAATCATCTTATATTTTTTAATTAATAACTAATATTTAATTAATTAAATATAGTTACATGAACAAAATATTTCAGCTCTCCCAAAAATCAATCTCAACATTCTCATACTATTATTCATCACCAATTTGCTTCTTTCACATATCTGTCAAACTGTTTTCTTTCATATCTCTCAAAAATCAACCCAACAAAACTATGAAATGATATATAGTTGATGTTTTGAAAAACGTCTTTATTTTAATAAAATTTTAGTGTAAAATTGTAGTCATAAATTTTTAATTAATAAATGAACTACCTAAAAAACATTTACTTTGACTTATTTTTAATGGCAAATTAGTCTCCTAAAAATCAGGTCATAGCATTATTCCTCACAAATTTGCTTCTTTCACATATTTGTCAAACTTTTTTTTCATATCTCCAAAAAATCAACCCAGACAACAAAACTTTGAAAAGATATATAATTGATGATTTGAAAAACATTCTTATTTTTAATATTATTTTAATGTAAAATCATAATTACTTTAATTAATAACAAAAACTATCCGACGAATTTGTTTCTTTCACATATTTGTCAAACTGTTTTTTCATATCTCTAAAAAATCAACCCAGACAACAAAACTTTGAAAAGATATATAATTGATGTTTTGAAAAATATTCTTATTTTTAATATTATTTTAATATAAAATTTTAATTACTTTAATTAATAACTAAAACTACTACATGAAAGTTTTAATGTTTAAGAAAGAATACACAAACAATTGCTATATTGTAATAATAAATACAACGGTCATACATTCCACTGAAAATCGCAACGAATAATATTCATTGGTATAGCGAATAAATATACATATTCTAAAAAACTAGAAAAGTTGATCAATAATAATTAATATTTAGTTAAATAAATATAGATACATGAAAAAATATTCTAGATCTCCTAAAAATCAGCCTCAAAATTCTCATACCATTATTCCTGACGAATTTGCTTCTTTCACATATCTGTCAAACTGCTTTCTTTCAAAACTCCAAAAAATCAACCCAGACAACAAAACTTTGAAAAGATACATAATTGATGTTTTGAAAAATATCCTTATTTTTAATATAATTTTAATATAAAATCGTAATTACTTTAATCTATATATATATATATATATATATATGCTGGCAAACTTCAATAAATTTTATTAAGCCAACAATTAATAATAATATGAGTTTATTTAATAAAAATAGGTGTTCATGTAATAAAAATAAGTTCACCATTTAATAATAATATGTCACTTTAAGTTACACAATTTATTTTGACGGGTCTCATTTTGAATGGTGCTCATTTATGTAACGCCTTTTTATGTCCTGAAATACAAAATATTTTAGTTTTTATTTTGATACTATATATTTTTTGGTATTATATAAATACATATTTCACAACTAATTAAAAATGACTACAAATATCTCTATTTTCTATTGCAGTCATACAATGATAAAAAAATATTTTTTCGGGACACATCAAATATTTTGTAAAATCATATTCCAGAATCATGAGTCGAAGAGATTTAACGATAATGATTTGTTGTGATGGAGATTCTGACAATGTGAAAACCACGAATGTTGTATATAAAGAAGTGTTTAATAATATTCAGATTCGCTTTTTTTTTTTTCTCATTTACAACGGTCAGATATTCCACTGAAAATCGCAACGAATAATATTCATTCGTATAGCGAATATATATGCATATTCTAACAAACTAGAAAAGTGGATCAATTCATTTAGCCACTTCGTTATTTAAGAAAAATAAAATCTTATATTTAGAAATTGCACCTTATATTTATTAAATTGAATTTTTATCCCACAAAAAAGCGTTATTTATGTATTTATTTGATTATTTTTTCCAATTTTGATCACAAGGCCAATAAAGTTAACGATTTTCACCTGACCATTAGGTGAAGAACATATGAAAGAACAATATAAAGTACAAAAATATAAAATTTACTAAATATTATAAAAAATATAATTAAGTTGTCATACTTACTAATAAATATGAAAAAAAGTAATAAATAAAAATGTTATAATTAATAAAATAAATATAAAACTTTTAAAATTGTACTTATCGATGCAAATGAACTGAATTGTTCAATGCTTGTTAATTGTTTATGCTTATTAGTTCTATATGTAAGTTTTAGGTATTAGACAATAGTTATTTGTGCTTTTATCCATGTAGGTTATTTATCCATGTAGGTTAGAACTTTTATTTTTAGAAAAAAAATGATTATTTTAATTTTAAATAATCTTTTATTTTCTTTTTTTAATATAATATTAAATATCATATTACATATATAAAATAATAATTATTTATATTATTTAATATTTAATATGTAAGAATTAACTCAATTGAGAAATTAATAGGTAATTTTGAGGTAAAATAATGAGTGATTTTAAAAAAATATATGGACTAAAAAGTTCATGTGTTAAATATATTTTTAATAGAAAAATTGTAGGTATTCCACTGAAAATTGCAACGAATATTTCATTGATGTAGTGTTCTTTGAAAAATTTCATTGTCTAATAGAGATCAAATTAAATTATATTGAAATTTTTGTTGATTTTTTTTTTTTGCCAAAACGATAGAGAAATTATATAACAAACGCACAAACGTGCGAAGATACAACTTGGAACGCAGCCCAAAGCTGAATAAAATGGGAGGACAGGTCTGACGACCGCCTAGAAACCCGACACTAGCAACGCTAGAAACCAAAACAAGACACTCGCGACAACCACACAAATAATACACAGAAAATCTATAACTACAAAGCTCCCCATAGGAGAATAGAGACAGGAGCTGGTCCCCACAGGATTATCAATTGCTCCCGCTCACACAGAGGCCAACGGCCCAGACCAAAGAGACAAGACATAAAACACTCAGGTAAAGAACCCAGACCAAAAACACTTAACTAATACAGACTCAAGCAACAAAATAAAAGAAAATAAAACAGAGCCCTTCCCCAGCAAACGAAAGAGCTAGACCCGCAGTGAGCGATCAACACAGGAAAGATTCCAGGCTCGGGTGACGGCTACCGAAACTGCGATAACGCCTATACAGTAGAATCAACCGAACCCCAAAATCAATCCCCGAGTCAACCCATCCCCAACCAAAAGAGCAACGGCCAGCCCCCACACCAGACCCACCCGAACTCGTCAAACACCACTAGTCGAGCTCGAGAGAACCCATCCCCCCGCCGCCTAACACCACTAGCCGCACGGGGGAGAGTGAGAGTGGCGCGCCCCTCAACCCCAACTACTGCAGCAGGCCTGCCGCAGCACCGGAGTCCTGGCCCGCCCAACAGCTCACGCACCACCCAATACACCACAGAATATCATCGTCCAGAAGTCAGGCCCCACCAGAACGGCGAAGTCCCACCAGAAAGCCGCAACCCGACCGCAAACAAGAGGAAATTGAAGGGCTTACCTCCACCAAGCAGCTCCCGCCGGCAATTGAGAAACGAGTATCTCGAATCGCCGACCAGACGTCGACCGGAGGGTCGCCACCACCAACTGAAGCCCCACCTGCAACCAATCGAACGGACTATCGGCCGCTGGCCTGCCGTGGCGAAATCAGGGGCGCGCATCACCAGGAGTGAACCAGGTGGTCAAGAACGACCACGGGCCGTAACATCTCCGTCACCGAGGAAGGCGAGAGAACCGGATTATGAGGAGGCGCTGATCGGAATTGGTTGAGGGTTTCTTATCGCGAGGGAAAAGGGGCGAAAATTTGGTAGCTCTAATTTTTGTTGATTTAATTATTACAATTACCATTGTTTATTATTGTGTGAATTTCAGTTAGAATTTGTTTTAAAAAAACTGTAAATGGAATTTTAAAAAATTCAATATAAGTTTATGAAAGTTAATTGCAGTGAAGGATACAAAATAATTTCTTATTGGGGGTACTATTTAGTTAATAGAAAAAGTATACCATCAAAATAATATAATTCACTACAATTTATAAATTTTAATTTTCATAGTTTGTCATCTTTCGTAATACATTTTTAATACATATAAGTTAGAAAAATATTAAAAAAAAACATGATTTTTCTTAATTCAATATAAAATATCATTGAAAACAATATACTTTTTAGAATTTTTTATTAACAAAACTTGACATTGGTATTGTTTGTTCTCAATACGGCCACGAAGTATAGAAATATTATTTTTGAAATTAATCTATTAAAATATTAATTTTTACTAAAAAATTATATCGATATATTACCAGTATCCATCTATCCAATCAATATTATTATAGTAAAGCATTGTTTTTCTTTACAAAAATGTACAAAATTAATATATAATAAGATATATATAAAATTTCATAAATAATATTAAAAGTGTTATAATTGATTAAAGTAAATATAAAACTTTTAAAACTTGTACTTATCAATATAAACGAGTTGAGTTGTAAATATTTGTTAATTTTTTGTGATTATTAATTCTATGTGTAAGGTTTAGGTGATAGGCAATAGTTATTTGTACTTTTATCCATTTAGGTTAGTAACTTTTAATTTTTTTTTAAAAAAAATTGATTGTTCTAATTTTAAATAAATTTTTTATTTGATATTAGTTTTTTAAATATAATATACAAATATCATATTACATTTATACGATACTAAATATTTTCATTATTTAATATTTAATATGTAAGAAATATAATTGTTAAGGAATTAATAGGTAATCTTGAGATAAAATAATGAGTGCTTTCTAAAACAATTACATGGACTAAAAAGCCATGTGTTTAATGTATTTTTAAAAGGAAAATTGTAAAGATAATTAATTAATAACAAAATATATCATATAGAATTTTAATGTTTAAGAATGAATACAATAAAAAAAATTAGAAAAAAACCAACGGTAAGGTATTTCACTGAAAATTCTAGCGGATTTCAATGGTATGACTTTCATTGAAAACTTCATTGGCTATTCCAACAGAGATAAAGTTAAATTACATTAGAATTTAACTGGTTTATTTATTCTCATTACTATTATTTATTGTTGTGTGATTTTTCATTGGAATTTTTCTCGGTCAATATTTCAACCGTTGAAAAAACAGCCATTGGAATTGTAAAAAGTTCAATGGAAGTTTCATTGAAAAGTTAATTGCAGTGGCAAATCCAAAATATTTTTTTACAGGGGGCACTATACCATCAAAATAACATAATGCTTTTACAATTTATAATTTGTCATATTTCTCACCTGTGATACATTTTTAATACATCAATACACTCAAGACAAGTTAAAATAAATTAACAAAAAAACACAATTTTTCTTCAACATAATAAATCATTGTAAATAATATATTTTTTTTAAAAAAATTTTATGAACAAATAATTTAGGTTGTGGTATAGTTGACTCGACAATATAATTGATGAATTTGTAAATTATTAATATATAACTATAATAATACATACATTAGTTAAAGAAGTCATGAAAAAAGTTAGAGAAAGAATATGTTGCAAAAGAGAGAATAGAAGCTATCATCAAGATTAAAAAAAAAAAACTAAAAGGGTGAAATTATAATTTCTAAATTTATCATATTTTCTTTAGTTATGAGCTGAATTAAATTATAATTGGTTGACTCACAAATTAATTCATTATTTATCTTTTTTTCTTTTAATTTTACTTTCAGAATATGGGGCATGATTAAAATTATGAAAAATGTTCCCGCAATTTTTGTTAGATACATTATGCTATATGTTTTGGGTAGTAGCCAGGTGTCGAACGTATTAAAAACAAATGGATCTTCCCATGATTCTAACAAAATATTTTTGTTATAATTTTTATTGAAATAATTCAAATGAGAGGAATAACATTTAAATATTCGTTAGAATTGTTATTCAAATTCGATTGTAATATATTGTCGTCGAAATTGTCGTTGAAATTTCATCATTTTCTTGTAGCGAAGGTACTTCTCTTAAATCAATAAAAAACTGTGTTAAATATAATATTGTGTGCACTTAATTATTATAAAAATTGTTGATAATTATAGAATATAAAACACATTCAATATAATTATAATTTACTTTCTGATAACTTGTAATTTTTACAAAACAAACAAGATACATCTAGGTTAAATGTTCTTACCTATTTTATTAGTATTACAATAACTAAACAAGAGTTAAGAATGATGTTTTATGTAATAAAAAGGTAAACTTTACAATGCTCAAGCTTATAGTTCGCATTCATTCAGAAAGTAAAAAAAAAGTGATAAAATTCATTAATGTCATTCATCAATTGGAGCTAATTAATGAGAAATATAAAACACACCTAAGAGCACATTTATTTTAACTAGAACTTTTAAGTACATAATTTTTTTTATTTTTTTTTTTACATTCAAAATAGGGATATTAGTATTAAGTTTTTAGTTAAATATTTCATTACTTTCTAACATTAAATTTTTGACTTTCAAAATACTTAATCCTTTTTTATTTGTTATCCTTTTATATGTAATATATCACATCATTTGTTTCCAATGATGTTTGATTTGACAATTTATTGTAAATAAAATAAAAATATTATAATTATTTCTAACGATATAAAATAATATACAAATATATATATATATATATTATATCAATACCAATTTAAAATAATAAATGGACCTAAAAGTATCTCATAAAATAGATTATAATAATCTATGTTAAATAAATTTTTTATTAAGTATAAAATAACATAAAATAAACATGTGGACATTTTTCTTACATAGATTTAAAATATTAATACTACGAAAAAAGTAAAAAATAGATATAAACTTACAATTATTGTCAATTTTAATTATGTGAATCAAAAAGAGAAATAAATGAGTAGTATGCTAAACTATTATTGAATACTTCTTCAAAGGAAACACTATAATCATTGTAACATATACTTTCAATGAATATGAAAATGAGTTAGTTACATACTGTTTTATCAAACATTGAAAAAAATGTGAACTTTTTTAATTTTATAAACAATATAAAAGTACAATTTTATTAAATATATATTATTATAAATGAATAAATAAATAATATTAAATAATATTTTATCTTATGTGATTATAGTTGTAGCCAAATAAATAAGATACTTTGATAACAACATAATTATATAAAATGTGTAAACAAATTAAACAATACATATAAATATGCCCAAATTCTTTTAACAAATAAAATATTATTTGTGAATATAATAAGAAACAAATAAAACAATATTAAGGCAATGAGGAAAAAACAGTCTGATTTTTTTTATTTTAGAGAAATATGGATATCAACATCTGGAAACAAAAGTCTTTTATAATTATTACATTTTTTATTACTGGCATTTAAATTCTCATAAATATTGCCTCTATATTATCAATTTTGATTTTCTATATAATTAAAAAAATAAAAAACTTTGTAATACATAATATATATTTAAATAATGATTTTATGATAATAAATTTCACAGATGGCGAAGAGTATTATAATGTAATAGAACTTTGACTTTTCTCCTCTCTAATATTTTAACAAATGATATGTTTCTCAATATTATCTCATTGTTTTTTTTTTCATTGTTAAAGAATCAAGAAAAGATATTTATCATAAATTTTTGAAACATTATGATTGGTGCAAAAATTTTGGTCAATAAAAGCGTCTGAAATCATTGGATCAACCAAGCTGCTCAATGATTTGCAAACAACATATTATATAGTTTGTCTATCTTCAAAATAAATAACATTAAAAAGGAAATGTCAGAGCATGATCAAAATATTTTTGAATTTTTGAATGAAGTTATCATATTTTGATAGAAATATCTACAATTTCATTGGTGTATTGTGCTCGAACATATGTGCAAGTACTCTAGAGTATATACTTTCATGTAATGTATGGTGATTTCAAAAAATAATTTAGTATTCATGTAATGTGTGATGAACTAGAAAAATAATTTAGCGTCTCGGGAGAAGTATATGTAACCAAGATTTTGAAAGGTCAACTTTTATTTAGACATAAACCTCATTTTCACCCCGTGGGGCGATGCCTCCATGAGGGAGGTGTCAATTTGTCTATATGGAGAGAGAATAATAATGTAGTAGTTTAAAAAATAAATAAAAAAAATATCAGCAGTTTTAATGACATGATTGATAATACAACCCCAAAAATAACATATTTCACAGAGATATTCATTAATTGTTATTAACAATACTTTATAAAGATTATAATCCTAGAGTTTGACTATATGTTTAGACAAAATATTTTGCATTGTTTGAATAAAGTAGACTTTTTGCCTAATGACTTAAGAAGAAATTGCCTATTGATGTATAGAACTCGAATGGGCATGAATGTTTTTTTTATGAGAACGTCAAAATTAAAATGAAAGAAAATCACTCTTGAATCATCAAACGTAAATAAATAAAAGAACTAATGCATTTATAATATACATTATGTCTTTATTTAGTTATTTAGTGTCTTTTTTTTAAAAAAATAAAAATAAAAATTATGGAGTCATTTTTCATGTATTTTTGGGGTTGTAATATGTTATTTTATTCTTTTTATATTAGTACATCGTTATGTTATTTTTGGAAAAAAAGAATACATTAGAAGCTCATTTGTCCTACATTTTATTTTGTTTCTACAATGATATGTTTAATAACTTAATTAAGTTATTTTACTAAACGTAATCGACAAAAAATATTCGCCACCACGTACGATGCATGGGCACTTTACTAGTAAAATAAATGTATCACCAAGAGAATGACCCAAATGACCAAATATTTAAGTGCGCGTACCCAAGTTTTACACTATGACATAGGAATAGCATGCATGAAATACAGCGGCAGACAGCATAACTACAAATCAAACCTCAAACTCACTACACTTGCCACTTTTTATTTATTGTAATTAATCTCCACCAGAACTCAGAAAATAGTTAATCATGTTGCAAGATTGCAGTTGAATGGTCATAGGCTATGGGAATCAAGAAAAGATCATCTTTCCGCGGGGCGGTCATTCCTTCCTTTTCAATCATGTCCATATCCAAAGCATCCATCCCATTAGGCATTCTCCAATCAAAGTGATACAAAAGCAGGGCCAACGGAAGCTCGATATTTGCCAATCCGAAACTTATGCCAGGGCAGATCCTTCGGCCCGACCCAAACGGTATGAACTCAAAGTTGTTCCCTAAGAAATCTACGGAGCTGTTAGCAAACCTTTCTGGATGAAAGATCTCGGGATCGGCCCATAACTCTGGGTCCCTTCCGATAGACCATACATTCACCAAGACTTTAGTTTTGGGACGAATTAAATAGCCATCGACCTTACATTCATCTCTGCATACTCTCGTGAGGAGAGGGGCCGGAGGGTGCATTCTCAGAGTTTCTTTGATCACCAGTTTAAGGTACGTTAGCCCCGTGAGATCGCTCTCTTCAATAGTCTTCTTGCCTCTGAGGAAACTACTGCGTATTTCTGCCTGTGCTTTTGCCATCACTCTCGGATTTCTCATTAGCTCCGCCATGGCCCAATTGACGATGGCGGATGAGCTTTCAGATCCACCACTGAACATATCCTGGTGAAAAAAAATATATTTTCAGAAATTGGAAAAGAACTAGAATGTAGGCAAAAATGCATTTTTAGTCTATTGGTGAAAAAAAATATATTTTCAGAAATTGGAAAAGAACTAGAATGTAGGCAAAAATGCATTTTTAGTCTATTGGTTTAACTCCACGACTATTTTAGTCCGAATATTTCGACTTTTCACCTTTTGTTCATGTGATTTAATATTTTGCTGCAATTTTAGATATTTTGATGACTAAAATTGCAACAAAAATTTAAAATATAGGACTAAATTGCTAATAAAAGAAAATCTCTAAATTTGAGAATTTGTTGCAATTTCAGTCCTTAAAAGACTTAAATTGCAGCAAAATATTAAATCACATGACTAAAAGGTAAAATTTTAGATTCATAGAACTAAAATTGCTATGTCGTTACACCAGCAGCACAACACTATAAATGCAATCTAGCACTTGATCGTATATTTGGTACTTCTTTTGTAATATTTTGCGGTCGTGTAATTTGTTTGGTGCTTCTTCTCACACAAGATTGCAGCAGATATATGTAACAAAATGGATTATATATATATGAAATCACGACCGTGGATCACTCACAAAATAGCGGATAAGCACTTACGAAAATGACGGCCTTGATGTTGTCATCAGTAATTGGAAACTGAAGCTCCCCATTCCTCTGCATCCTGATGAAAACATCCACAATATCCTCTCTACCAAACTCGCCTCTCCTCCCTTTGGCCCTATGCTCCTCCAGAATCCCGTCCAGCCTACGCCTCATCCTCACCAGCCTCCACCTATTCAAGCTCAACGCCTGAAGCCACTTAAACGACGGGAAGAAATCTGCCAGCAAGAGCCCCTGCACCAAAGTCAACGCCTCCTGCATCGTCCCCAACAAAGCGGCCTCGTCCCTCGCCGCTTCCCCGAACATTGCCCTGCATATGACCGAGGTCGTGAACGAGTTTACCCTGTCCGTTAGATTGACGGCCTCCCCAGGCTCGATAAACCTCAAGAGACGATGGGCCTCATCTAGGCGAACGGGCCACAGGGATCTCACGTTCTTCATGCTGAGGAGCTCGACGGTGCAGATCTTGCGCATGTGCTGCCAGTACTCGCCGTAGGGCGAGAAGGCGATGTCGACATAGCCGTACCACACGATACTGCCGCACACGGATTGGGGACGGTCGGCACAGGCCGGGTCCTTATCCCTGAGGGCCTCGCGGGCGGGCCCTGGGGAGGAGATGACCACGGCCCTGACCTCGCCTATCTGGAGGCCCAGGACGCGGGGCCCGTACTGCTGGGAGAGGCTGCGGAGGGCGCGGTGGGGCAAGCCGCGGCCGATGAGGTGGTGGATGTGGCCGATCACGGGCAGGCACGGAGGGGAAGGGGGAAGCTGCCCGGGGGAAACCTTGGGTTTGGTGCGGACTAACTTTTTTATTAGTGCCAAAATGAAGAAGGAGAAGAGAAGGACATATATTATTGTGTTGTTGTTATTGTTAGTGATGGTGGTGAAAGGATTTAGTAGCTTGCCTATCTCCATGACGACTGGATTTAGTAGCTAACTTGCCTATAGGTTTATGTATATAATGACTAAATGACACAGGAGCATGAACTGATCATGTCTGTATAGCATGAATGAATTTTGTAATAAACCCAGGTGCCTACTTATTTTGACCAGTACTAAAATATTATAAGAATCTTATGACAATATATATTCCCATACTGCTACCAATCATATTCGGCGGTGAAGGACTATTTTGTCCCTTATCTAATTTAATACAACTGTTGCTATCATTTTTTGTCACCAATCAACCAATAAATTTCCTTTGTCTTTGAGCTCAGGTGGCCTGCATACTTCGCCCAGACGGCTTAAGTCAGAACTTACGAGAATATGTAATCTTAAGGCAGAAAATGTGATATCTCAATTAGTGGATTGTAAACTTCATCAGGATCTTGAATAAATAATTTGATATATACAAAACACTTATTTGATGCGTAAGATGACATAATTTGTGACCTTGATCTTGATTATCACACGAGCTTGAATTGATTGTTAGATCTAAACTAGTTTCTCCCTCCTGACCGATTTCTTAACGTAGCAGAAAAGTGATGGGATAATAACTGCGTACCCTAATAGGAGGAGAGAAGACTAATTTATATAGGGGTGCTTTAGATCTGGTACGTCCATCAAATATCTAGATTAATGGCTTAGATTTGTTTGACTATTAATTAAAGGTCTAGCCCAATAGAATAATTAATTGTGAGCCCAATGCTTACGGGCCACATATTCTTACATTCTCCCACTTGGTCCGAAAGCCCATAATTTAATAGTATAACATTAGGTGCGCATAAACAAATCTCATTATGCCATACATCATAATAAACTATGACATGATAAACCATATAGTGAGAGTTATGGCGGTTATACACTCTCGATTCGCATACTTCCTTCCATATACTACTACGCTAACAGTTTAATCCACCAAGTTTCATAATTATATATAAATATCATAATATCCACTTAATTGTCATTAAGACATTCATTTCTTGTTCTAAACATAATGTATACAAAATCATAATGAACAAGAAATTTCGATAATGGTCAGAAACATAACATCAATGAGCTCAAGAGTGTGCCATAACATCATCATAATCAATCATCAATACAACCAAGACCCATTCTATGTACATGTTCTTTAAATGTCTTTGGTTGTAGACCTTTAGTTAACGGATCGGCAATCATAAGGTCCGTTCTTATATGTTCAATGCACACTCTTTGTTTCTGAACTTCCTCCTTAACGGCAAAATACTTTAATTCTATGCGTTTTGCACCTTTGGAATATTTGTCGTTCTTGGAGAAGAAAACTGCTGCGGAATTATCACAATACAGTTTCAGCGGCTTGGTAATGGTGTCGACAACCCCAAGTCCCGAAATAAAGTTCCGCAGCCATAATGCGTGAATCGTAGCCTCAAAACAAGCTACAAATTCAGCTTCCATAGTAGATGCAGCTATGACAGACTGTTTGGCACTTTTCCATGAAATTTCTCCTTCGGCGAGGAGAAACACATAGCCAAATGTTGACTTGCGACTGTCAAGGCACCCAGCAAAATCTGAATCTGAATATCCAATCACCTCAAGGCGATCGGATTTCCTAAACATGAGCATATGATCCTTCATCCCTTGAAGGTATCTCATCACTTTCTTTGCAGCTTTCCAGTGATCCAATCCAGGATTACTTTGATATCGGCCAAGCATTCCCACAGCGAAGCTAATATCAGGCCTCGTGCAAGTATGCAAGTACATCAAACTGCCCACAACAGAAGCATATGGAATAGATTCCATACTCTTTCGTTCCACATCATTCTTAGGGCATTGCATAAGCCTAAACTTATCCCCTTTCTGTAATGGGACAACACTTGGTGAACAATTGCTCATACTAAATCTCTCAAGAATTTTCTCGATATAAGCTTTCTGAGACAATCCCAACATTCCTTGTGATCTATCTCGGAATATAGAAATTCTAATCACATAAGATGCCTCTCCCATATCTTTCATTTCAAAATTCTTTGAGAGAAAATCTATAGTCTCATGCAAAATTCCCAAATCATTAGCAGCAAATAGGATATTGTCAACATATAGAACCAAAAATATAAACTTACTCCCACTGATCTTCTGGTAAATACACCGATCAACAGTGTTTTCTTGAAAACCAAAAGACGTGATGGTATCATTAAACTTAATATACCATTGTCTGGAAACTTGTTTAAGTCCATATATTGACTTCTTAAGTTTACACACCATGTGACTGTTTCCTTCTATGGAAAACCCTTCGGGTTGATCCATATAAACTTCCTCATCTAGGTCCCCATTAAGAAAGGTTGTTTTCACATACATTTGATGTAACTCTAAATCATACTGAGCTACTAAAGCCATAATGATCCTTAAAGAATCCTTCTTAGAAACAGGTGAAAAAGTCTCCTTATAATCAATGCCATCTTTCTGAGTATAACTCTTGGCAACAAGTCTAGCTTTATGTCGTTCGATATTGCCACTCGAGTCGCGTTTGGTCTTAAAGACCCATTTACACCCAACTCGTTTTGAACTTTCTGGCAATTCTACTAGATCCCAAACATTGTTTTTAGCCATAGAGTTTAACTCATCTTTCATAGCATCAATCCATTTATGAGACTCGTCACTGTTAATGGCTTGTGAAAACGAAACAGGATCTTCATCAATGCTAGTATCATAATCCAACTCTTGCAAATAAACCACATAATCATCCGAAATAGCAGATCTTCTCACCCTTGTAGGTTTGGTTAATGCTATTCCACGTGGTTCATTTGTGTTAGTTGGTGGGAAGTTAGTCTCTTCATGGGGTACTACTTCATTCAAATTTTGTCCACCATTATTTTGTTCATGAGGTTGTGGAACAATATTTGGAACAACTGTGGATATTGGAACATTAATGGGTAGTGGAACATCAACCCTTATTTCATTAATTTCCACAGTCGCTTTAGTACTCCCACTAACTTCACCATTTTCAATAAACCTAGCATTGCCTGTTTCAACGATTCTAGAACTATGATTAGGACAGTAAAACATATACCCTTTGGACTTCTCTGGATAACCAATAAAGTAACCACTCACAGTTCGAGAATCCAATTTCTTTTCATGTGGGTTGTATACTCGTGCTTCTGCTGGACAACCCCAAACATGAAGGTGTCTCAAACTAGGTTTCCTTCCAGTCCATAACTCAAAAGGAGTTTTAGGAACTGACTTACTAGGAACCCTATTTAGCAGATACACAGCAGTCTTAAGTGCATACATCCACAAAGATTTGGGTAATGATGTATTACTTATCATACTCCTAACCATATCAATTAATGTTCTATTTCGCCTTTCCGCTACACCATTTTGTAGAGGTGTGCCTGACATAGTGTACTGTGCACATATGCCATGTCTTTCGAGGAACTTAGCAAATGGACCGGGATTTTGTCCCGATTCATCATACCTTCCATATTATTCACCACCTCTATCAGACCTTACTATTTTCACCTTTCTGTCTAACTGTCTTTCAACTTCATTAATGAAAACCTCAAGTGCATTTGCAGCTTGAGTTTTTTCCTTAAGCAGATAGACATAACCATAACGTGAAAAATCGTCGATATAGGTAATGAAGTACTTTTCTCCATTGAAGGATGGAGCATCAAAAGGTCCACATATATCGGTGTGTATAATTTCAAGAAGCTGACTGCTTCTTGTGGCTCCTTTCTTGTTATGTTTGGTTTTGTTATGTTTGGTTTGCTTTCCCTTAATGCAATCCACACACAACCCAAGATCGGTAAAATCTAGATTCGAAAGAATCTCATCTTTCACCAACCTTTGTATTCTTTCTTTGGATACATGACCCAAACGTTTATGCCACAAGAAAGCAGAGTTCTCATTTGCTACACCACGTTTAATTCCAATGTTTTGATGAACACACATTAAAGATGCAGAAAAATTAACATCAAGTTTCAGTTTATATAAACCATCCATAAGAATTCCAGAACCAATAATGAAATCATGTTTATCAAACAAACTGAAACATCCATGTCCAAACTTAAAGGAAAACCCAAGAACATCAAGTTTAGAAAGAGACATTAAGTTTCTAGAAGATGAAGGTACATAGAGAGTTTGCAAAAGATCCAGGTGGTGCCCGGAATCTAAAACAATACGATAAGTCCCTATGCCTTCAATTGGGGCCTTCATACGGTTCCCCATGAACAAGAAGTTCTCATTTGTGTTTATGCTCTGGATTGTAAGAAATCCCTGCATCACATTAGAAACATGAGTTGTAGCACCAGAATCCAACCACCATGTATTTGAAGGAACTTCAGACAAGTTTGATTCGAAACATACAAAGATATTAAAAATACCTTTCTTTTTAAACCAAGACTTGCGTTTCAAGCAATCTTTCTGTATGTGTCCTTCTTTCTTACAAAAATAACATTTATTTTCCCGATTTTCCTTCTTTTCATCATTAGTGACCTGTGAAACTTTAGCAGGTCCTTTCTTCTTAAACTTGTTGGATTTCGGTTTGAGAACATTATTAGCTCCATGACCCACAAGGTTGACCGTATGAACTCCTTGTGCCTGAAGTCTCGTCTCCTCCTGAACTAACTTACTGGCCAATTCATTAACATCCCACTTATCTATAATAGTGTTATAGTTAATTTGAAATGGCCCATATTCAGGAGGTAACGAGTTAAGCATAAATTGCACCACAAATGAGTCATCAACAGTCATGCCCAGGGACTTAAGCCTTGCTGCAAGATTAGTCATGTCAAGAACATGTTGATGCATACTTCGCGATCCATCATACTTTTTGGTCGTGAGTTCAGCCATAAGTGTTCCTGCCAATGACTTATCCGCGGAACAAAAACGCTCTTCCACAAGCAAAAGGTATGCTTTCGCATCCACATTATCGGGAAGAGTTGACTTAATGTTGTTGGCAATCGTCATTCGCATAAAGCTCAAACATAATCTGTTAGACCTGTCCCAAGCCTTACGGTTTGATTTCTCAGCCTCACTGCTTTGATCAGTAATGTCAGCGGGCTTTTCTTCAAGCAGAGCCAAGTCAATATCCAAAACACCTAAATGGAAATTGACTTGCTCACGCCATTCAGAGAAATTCAAACCATTGAAGACAGTAACAGAAGAAGCTTGCGAATGAAGAGAGATAGCTGCACAATCATAAACGCTCACTTAATTAATAGATTCAGAAAATACATTCATCACATATATTGCAGGTCTCCTTTGGGTAAACACACAATATATATCATTACCATAAGTCGAATGTCATTTAGCACTTAATGAGAAATTAAATAAACTCCGTCTAACATACATAGTATCTTTGGATATCTACATACGCTCGACAAAAGAATATTATATTTCTCCTTAATGTTTATTAGTTATAGAACACTGATTCACCTTTGGGTAAATTCATAATTTGTAACAACCAATAAACTCATTAATTCATAATAATGACATTCTCAAGAAAACATAAATTATATGACCAAACATAAGAAAATTAATTCGGCCACTTTGGTGACTAACAAATTAATTTTCACTTAATGTCATATAATAAGAATTATAACGATAAAGTTATATGACCAAACATTAAAATTAATTAGGCCACTTTGGTGACTAACAAATTAGTTTTACCTTAATGTCATATAAAAAAATATTCATAACGATAAAATTATATGACCGAACATTAAAATTTAATTAGATCACTTTGATGACTAACAAATTAATTTTACCTTAATGTCATATAATAAACATTCATTGAACAGTGATGATGTCAAGTATAAAAGCGAACAATAAAGGATGAAGACTCAAAAGTAATTCTTCATTTTGTACATAAACATGGGATTTTAAAACAGGTTTTTTTTTTCTTTTTTTTTTTTCTTTTTTTTCCCGAAACGATAGAAAAACAGGGTTCATAAATATGCATATATTGAATATGCTATCAAATCCATGTATATATACAAATCCACCCATCATTCATAATTCAACAAATTCATCCCAGATTCACACAAATTATCAATTGTGTGCTGTTGGTAAACTCAAATCAATCGGCCATCATAAATTTGACAAGTGTCCATTGCATCAATCAGATATTTTCATACAGTGCGGCCATGATAGCAGAGAAACAAGCTATATTTCTACACATATAATTCCGATTCGGCCAAATTATGATTGATGCAACACATAATTGAGGAAATTAATAACCGAACAAGACATAACTGCAATTCATGCCATCAAATCGAATAATCGATTAAAATTGTCCAATAAAACATCACAGACAAAATAATCTCTCAACATTCATACAATCCAATTATTTATCCACGACACATGCTCTGATACCACATGTAAACTTCATCAGGATCTTGAATAAATAATTTGGTGTATACGAAACACTTACTTGATGCGGAAGACGACATAATTTGTGATCTTGATCTTGATGATCACACGAGCTTGAATTGATTGTTAGATCTAAACTAGTTTCTCCCTCCTGACCAAGCAGAAAAGCTGCGTACCTAGGAGAGAGGACTAATTTATATAGGGGTGCTTTAGATCTGGTACGTCCATCAAATATCCAGATTAATGGCTTAGATTTATTTGACTATTAATTAAAGGCCTAGCCTAATAGAATAATTAATTGTGAGTCCAATGGTTACGGGCATATTCTTACATGGATCTCCATGGATAACATAATTAGTGGATCTTCTTCTGATGTTTTTGCTGGTGGCGCGAGCCTAAAGGTTTGTGTGTATAATGACGACTACAGTGACTAAATGACACAGGACCATGAAGTCGGTAGAGCATGAATTTATTTTTATTTAATTTATTTATTTTTTTATTTTTTTATTATTTTTTTATTTTTTTTTTTTTATTTTTTTAAGTTTTAGCGCATGAATTGAATAATAAGGCCATGTGCGGTGCCTCCTTAATTTGACCAGTACTAAGAATCTTATGACAATGTATATTTCCCTACTGCTACCTATCATATTTAACTATACTATGAAGATGCACGCACGTCATATCGTTGTTTTTTTATCAATTTAAAATTATCAATTTAAAATTATTTTCATTATGTAGATTTGTATTTATTGTATAATATAATTTTCTTTCTATTAGTTTAATAAATAATAGAATTGTGTATATTTTATAATAAACAATAATAAATATATTGAATAATGAAATATAATATTTTATACTACTAATCAAACTCTATAACAAATATAAACATTGGATTCAAAATCCAAAATAAAACTAATAATTTTTTTATGATATTTTAAATCCTAAAGAAATCTCTGTCATCTTTGATTTTGTTATTTATCGACCTCATTATGCTTATAATTATGATCATTATTATTGTCATCACAATATAATATTCTAATGTCTTTCTTATGCGTCACACTCTTTGAAGAATAACTCGAATTTGCTATAACTGTCATTTGTAACGATCATTTTCTATTGTTGATTGAAATCTAACCAACACAATGTTTGGACAAATTTAGTAAAACCTTTATACCTAAAAAATGGATAGAACATTTCCATAATAAATTAATATATTTCATTGAATCACTCGATTTATATACCATATTGAAAATATTATGCTTTGAATTTTTTTAATATTAAAACAGATACTAACGCACATATGAATGCATTTATATCTATATCTATTAATATAAATGGGACTAAAGATTTATCTTATATAGTGAGAAACAATTCAGCCAAAAATTCTTATTTTACTAAATATAGGAATTGCAAAATATTTTTAATTTTTCCACTTTAAAATCTGATAAATAAATATAAAAATTAATTATAAAATCAAAATTTGATAATAATTGAAAAGGAACGAAAAATGTTAGTTGGAGTGTGGCGGAAAATCTTGCTCTAATGTCAATATGGTGTTTCGTTAGCGAAGACACAATGTGTGGCAAGAATCAGAAGGTTTCTTCATTATGGTCAAGCATAGCTCAAATGTTTGAGCAAGCTCGATTGGAAAATCCAGAAGAAATTGGTGAAAGAAACTTGGATTCAATGAAAGGTCGTTATAAACGCCTTAATGAAAATGTAAACAAGTGGAGAGGTGCTTACATAGAAGCATACAGAAATAAAAGAAGCGGAATGAAAGATGTTGAAAAAGAAGCTCATATAATTTATGAAGCTGGTGGTAGCAAGTTTACAGACTTGCATGTGTTTGAAGAACTCATGCGAAAGCATCCCAAATGGGAATTAAAATTAGATCGTGATTCAACTCGTTCACGCCCTGAAGATGAAGCGAGTAATGAAAAAAGCTATGGCAGTTCCAAAAGATCAAGGACTACTGAAGATAGAGATTATTCAATTCCCTCAAATCCAGAAACTCCAGTTAGTGATGGTTTTGTGATTCCCCGTCCCGAAGGTAGAGATATGGCAAAAAAGAAAGGAAAAAAGGTAGCATCACAATCTTCTTCCATTCCTGATGAATTCACTGCAAAAATTTGTGCACTAAGACTTACAAGAAAGAATGAATGTAATTTAATGACAAAAATATCGAACGATAGGATGGAGTTGGAACGCAAGAAAGAAGAAAAGAAGATTAGAAAAATGAATATGATGGTATTGAATACGTTGTTGGCAAAAGACCACTTATCGCCGGAAGATGAAGAGATGAAACGTCATTTAACAACAATTTTATTTGGAAAGTTGATGTAATTTATTATCATGCAGCTTTCATTTATATCATTTTAGTTATTCTGATGTAAGGTTTTCAATTCCTGTAATTCAAGTTATTCAATAAAAGTCTATTTAGTAAGTATTTTTCTCTTATATTTTTCAGAAATCACATGTTACATCCATGATTGTCCTATCCACTAGTATATTAGTCATATATAAAATGAATGGCCAAGAGGCAAGAGCTATTTGGAATATAGTGTATGAGTTATTACTATCAAATAGCAGTTTTATTTTGTCTTCCAAAATTCACATGCATTAAATTCGGATCAAATAGCAGTTTTATTCAATAAAATTCACATTCATTGTATTCACATGCAACTTTTATTTATTTTACTTTACTTTTGCTTTTACTTTACTTTACTTTTCTTTTCTTTATATTTACTTTACTTTACTTTTCTTTTACATTTACTTTAATTTTTTTTTAAGTTAAATCTACACCAACTCTTCATACCACATTTCTATATAATATGGTTGAATTCAGATCAAATTGATATCAAAATCAGCTCATATCTATTTTCTTTATATCAATTATAACTTTGGTTTTTCGTAAGACAATTCGTTCTTGTTCAGAAATGTCTTCGACTGAAAACTCATTTGAAAATTCAAGTTCTAGTTCTGAAACTTCCAATTTCATCGAATTTTATGAATGGGAAGAACGAGTGATTCAGCAAAATCAACAATTTGATCGTATTATGGCAGATGTTATTGTTCGTATTCCAAATATGGTCTTACAACCAACAAATCCCGTTCCTAGAGGTGAAGGCAAGTCATTGAGAGGCAACGAGAGAGAGGAGAGAAGAATGTGTTCAATGACTACTTCTCCGTCAATCCAACCTATCCTGAAGAGGTATTCCGTCGGAAATTTTGCATGCATAAGAATCTTTCTCTTCGTATAGTGAGCGAAATCACCACCAACGACGAATATTTTCAACAAAGGCGTGATGCCACTGGTAGGTGTTTGTAGTATTTTGGGCATGTGGTAACCGAGCTACCCGACTCGGGTCGTTCTCAAAGGAAGGCTATTCAGAGCTTCGTTCACTACCTAGTTGTCAAAGTCACATAACCAAAACAAGGTCCTAAATATGCTACTCGCTTGATTGGGGATGATTGCACGAAATTAAGCTAAGAATCTAAGAGCAAATGATGAAAAATGCAAGAATCGAAAGAGAGATCAAGACATTGGTTGCACGGAGTATCCATAACTCAAGAAAATAAAAGAAAACAAGAGAAAACATGAGCTTTCTACACTAAATCATCACGCTTTAAACAAAGTCGAGACCTTTATACTAGATAAGCACGTATAGATTCCAAACACACGTAAGCAAGTAATAAAAATAAAGCAAAAACCTAGAAACGAGCATAAACACAAAATCGAAAGAACAAACTCGAAGTAGTAAGTCTTAAGTAAGGTACTTACTCTCCTATCGCGTGCCCGAACTAAAATAATGAATAAAGCTCGAAACTTGAATGAAAATAAGCTTGCTGGAATTTCGCCGGAAAATTGAGTTATGAACCTCCAACCAAAAAGAAAAGAGAGAGAAGAGAGAAAATGGAGAGTATTTCCCAACCTAAAAGTTGGGAAATGAGGGTTGTGTCCAAAAATACAAAGCACAATGTCTATTTATAGCTACACCTCAAACACACACTAAAAACATGCACATTTACTAAGACACTCTCGAGGTCGCGGGCGATTCCGCTGGTCGCGGGCATGAATGGCACGGGCACGGCACGAGGAAGGTGCGGCGTGGCGCGAGGGGGATCGACACTCTCGATGTCGTGGGGTAATCCGCGCGGCGCGGGGCGCGCTGGGAACAGCACTCTCGACCTCGCGCAAGGATTCGCGCGCGCGAGGTTTCGCGCGCGCAGGGCGCGGGGCGCGGGCACTAGCAGCAGGGCACACTCTCGAGGTCGCGGGCACGGACGCGAGCTCGCCGTCATGGCAGGGCATACTCTCGAGGTCGCGGGCACGGGCGCGAGCTCGCGGGCATGGTCTCTTGATGCTCGATTCGCTCTAACTTCTCGCACGCTTCTCCGATTGACTCAAAATTTTGACCCACGTCTTCAAATCCTTTTCTCTTCGTCTTGGAATTCTCAAATCGATATTGCCGCGCAATTAATATGTATACTCGGAAATGGTTCGCGTGGCTCGGACATGATTCAGACAGCTCGGAAATGTCTCAGAAATGGCTCGTAATCTCAAACTCAACTATTGTGGACCTACACAACACCAAAAAGACAAGAAAAATACGCCGAACCACAAAAAAACAATACAAAAGCAAAAATGCACGAAACACTATAAAATGGACCAGTCGACACTAAAACGGACCTAAAAATACTAAACTAAAGCACATAAAACACACGAAAATAAGCACAAAAACACAATAAACAACCACACACACTTAACTCTTTGCTTGTCTACAAGCAAACAAAACAACAAGTAGCTCGAAAAGAAAAATTGAGAAGTCCAAAATTAACGAGCATGTGAAATGAAACTCTCATCTTCATCCGGATGTCTATAAAATCAAAATCCAATCCGAAAACACGTTCCCCACATAGTGAATCCATACAAAACAAAAACTCGTCCCAAGTCATCCTACACATGACTTACTCGATTCGAATGTCCTTTTTATAAATACACGTGCAAAAAGCTATAAATGTTCTACTAAACATATAAAAATCATAAGCATGAAACCAATAAGCCAACTCCCATTCTTCTTTTTCTTCTCTCTTTTTTTTTCTTTTTCTTTTTTTTTCTATATTTTTTTTTCTTTTTTTTTATTATATGAGCTTCTTTTTCCAAACGAGGTTTCCTAGACAATGCTTATCTAGGTTTAACCTCGAAGGGTCTTCTCGAGTTTCCTAGACCGGTTTAACGGGCTCATTATCCTGTTCCACAAGGTGGCCCGGGATAAGAGGAGCCTAGTCCGTACCTCCTCGCGAACTCACATTTTATTCCCTTTTTTTTTTCGAACGGAGTGGCACACAAGGATACATCACGAATACAATATCATGAACATAACAAATCAGTCAAAACGTACCACAAGTGTATAGCATAACACGTTTACAATAATCGAGCATAAGGCAAGTATGTCTCAAGATCATCAATCGAGAACAAACGAGGGACAAAACAATTCTGTGAATTCACATGCGGGTTCCCATGTCAACAAATCTTCATTCAATTTTAGGACACCGTCCAATTCATCAAGTACATAAAGCGTAAACGTTAATAAATGGAACCAATCAACCATCTCGACTCACCACTTAGCTATTTTGGGCCCTTAAACGCACATCAAGCATCATGAAGGGGGAATCGACACAAACACATAAAAACACAAACAAAACCGGTCCAAGACACGAAAAATACAAAAAATAAAGCACCAAAAACGAAAGAAATATCGCCTAATCATGCATAGTCACTAGGTCCTTCCCCCACACTTAAAACAAAGCAATGTCCTCATTGCTTGACCAAAAAGCATAGGAGAAAGCACATAATCATGTAAGCTCATGCGATACACAAAACGAAACACAATAGACGAACATACAAAAGAAGAAAACACGAAGACACACAAGAGCCACTAAGAGAAAAGAAAATAAGAAAAGAAAATGCGTACTCTACACGGTGATGCACCACCGTGTGTCTAATGGTGTTCGTCCGGTGGGAAAAGAGCAATAATCCGAAAGCCATCGAGTGCAAAATAAAGCCATCCGATCGTGTGAACAATGAAAGCATATCGAACCATAGGCTATCCGGGCACTAAGACATTAAAAGCATAATCCGCCGGCTACGAGTAAATGCCATATGTATGTGTCTCGGAGGGATAATAACCGGGAATCCACAAACTCGATGAAGACACACGTATGCGTGAAAGTTCGAAAATTGAGCCTCTAGCCCCATAATAGTACTCGCCATGGCATAACCCGGCCAACTTGTCAATCAAAGTATAGCCTCAAGCACTGCCGAACACCAATGATATAGTAAAATTCAAATCAAACGCCAAAGTTCACCGCTTTTCCCAAAATAATCAACGATAACTCCGAACGAGCCTCACACCGAAAGACAATAGCCGAAATCCTCCAAATTTTCAGTATAAGCTCACAAACCCTCGATACACCTCCCCGACACTTAGTATATATCACCTCCAACTCAATAAAGTCACGCCCAATTCAAATACAAATGGCACAAGTAGGTCTAAGTGGAATACCTTGCAAAAGGATGATCTCGGCACCAAGAGTAAGAAAAATCGGGCAATGAGTCGTGTCCAAGCTCCAAGAGAGTGAAAAATCCATGAAAAACGAGTGAAAGAGGTGGAATCGCTGCAAAATAAGGTTTGCGGCGGCTTTAACGGCTCGAAACGGTCCGGGGAGATAAAAAATGCCATTTCCGGCCGGAAAATGTCGACGGCGGCCGAAAAACGGGGCCCGGGAGGTTCGCCGGAAAATTTGGCCGGAAAAGTCGCCAGTCGCCGGAAAATATCGCCGGCAGTCGCCGGGTGCCCCAGGGCTCGGTGGTTCGGCCGGTGGCTTGATGTGGCTCGATGTGGCTCGATGGCGGCTCAAGGTGGCTCGGTGGCGGTGCATGAGGCATGGGTCGCGGCTTGGTCGGGCACGGGCCTGGGCACATGGCGCATGGGCACGTGGGGTGCACGGGTGAGGGGCGCGAAGCGCGGGTGTTTCCGCTGTGCGGATGTGATGCATATGTGGCTAGGCAGATGAAGAACGCCTCGAGCGGGGCCTATAATGCGCGCAAGAGGTTAGCGCGGCAGGCGGGTGAGACGCAAGCCATCGCGTGCGAGGCATGCGCGGTCGGCGAGGGGGACCCGGCGGAAGAGAGCGCGCGGCTAGCGCATGAGCAAAATGCGGTCGCGAGGGGTGAGGCGAGTGGCACGAACGCGGCTGGCGCGAGGGACGCGCGCGATAAAGCCTCGAGTGGCAGGGACGCGCGAGGAAGCCGCTGGGCGCGAGGACACGAACAAGGCGCGCAGCTGGGAGGCACGCGCGAGTACAGGCGGCGCGACCTTAGTCCTCGAAGACTAAGGCAAGGCGCGCGGGGGTCCAAAGGCGGCAAGTAGAGCGGTTGGGATTTTTGGCTTGGAGTGCAAGTCAAGGCTTTTCAAGATCCCTTAGTTATTTGGTTTCCTTATTCCATTATGATTTCTAGATTGATTAGGATACTTAATATTTTATTGCTTTATTAGAGTTATAGTTAGATTAGGAATAGATCTATTTGATGCCTATATAAAGACCCTTCCTTTTGTTATTTTTTATGATTAAGAAATTAATAGAAAAACCAAACTTTTGTTCAAACACTTTGCCTTAGATTTCTTCTAGATTTCTTTTGCAATTTTATCGACTCGAAGGGGCGCGGTTGTGTGAACCTACGAGGCACCTACCGGCGATTCAAGGCACGAGTTTGTGGCTTATCGGCAATCGGGACACGCGATCTTCATCATTGGTGCTTTCATTGAGAGTATCTAGATCGTGTGTCTTTTTCTACCCCATTCCCTTTCCTTTTTCTTCTTCTTTATTTTCGTCCCCCTATAAAAAAAAAAAAAAATCTTCAAGACGAGTCCTCGAAGTAAAGAAAAGAAAGATATGGCCAACAAAGAGATGAAGGACAAGATCGACAACCTAGACGTTCAAGTCCGAAGCATGAGCGAAGCCATAGACACCCTAGGTGAAGGGCTCGACACGACTAAGGCATCGGTTCTTGATTTAATAGAGACCGTGAACAGGAGGTTCGACGAGGTGGTGCGCGGCTTCCAACATTATGTGCGACCTCCTCCACGACAGCCGAGGCGCGATCGACCCGAGGAGGAGGAACATCGGCCCGATGAGCGCGAGCACGAGGAGGACTTCGATCAACGGTCGCAAGCGTCTAGCGTACACGACCGCCCGAGGCTCGACAAATCGAGGCTCACGCTGTCCACCTTCACCGGCACCGATCCCGAGGCATGGCTCAACCAGCCGTGCAATACTTTGAGCTCAACGAGACCGAGGCCAATGACCGCGTGCGATATACGGCCTATTACCTAGATGGCGAGACTAACGTCTGGTGGCAATGGCTCACGAACGTATACCGCAAACGGCAGTGAGTCATTAGGTGGGGTGATTTCGAGCGCGAGTTACTCACGCGTTTCGGGACTTCTAACTACCGTAACTACGACGAGGCCCTTTCGCGCATACGCCAAACCGGCAGCCTGCGCGATTACTTGAAGGAGTTCGAGAAGCTAGCTTGTCACGTCAGGGACTAGCCCGAGACCGCATTGGTCGGGGTATTCATCGGCGGGCTTAAGTATGATCTAGCCGCGGAGGTTCGATTGGAGCGGCCCGACTCGATGCAGGCGGCCATGGAGATTGCCCGGCGCCGTGACGATCATCTCACCGCTACTCGAAGGGGATGGACGGACGCACGTTTCCCCGAGCCGCGACGTACAACCAATTTCGCACCGAGCATCAGGCCACCAAGCGGCACGCGACCAACCAAACTCGGAGTTCAAGCGACTATCGCTCGAGGAGATAAGACGTCGACGTGAGAAGGGGCTATGTTTCAAATGCGAAGAGAAATTCACCCCGAGTCACCGATGTAAGCAAGCATTCGTGATAGACGTTATTGACATGGATGACTAGGAGCCCGAGGTTGAGGAAGGCGATGAAGAAGTTGAGGATGAAGCCGAAATCTCAATGCACGCAATGGCGGGAACTCGAGGCCCAAGGACGATGCGGCTACCGGCGTGGGTCAAGGACCGCCGTGTGGTTGTGCTCGTGGATAATGGGTCATCCCATAATTTCATCAACACCACGTTATCCCAAAAGCTGAAATTGCCCACGACGGCAATAGAACCATTCGAGGTCCGGGTAGCCAATGGAGAACGGCTCAGGTGCACCGAGTCCTATCGCAAGGTGCCAATCAAGTTCCAAAGAGTCACCATCAAGGCCGATCTCTACGCATTACCCCTGGTTGGACCCGACGTTGTGTTAGGAGTCCAATGGCTCGAAGGCTTAGGGGAAGTGACCACCAACTACAAAACTGGAGTTATGAAGTTCAAAGAGGGAGAACAACAAGTCACGCTAAAGGCAATTGAGACCAGTGGAACCAAGGAGGTTGGTCTCAAGAGCATTGAGCGGGTTTGGCGCGGGGGCGGCCAAATCTTTGCAGTAGTCGTCGAGAACGCGGACGCGCCCATCACCGAGTCCGACCTGCAGCAGGGCGAGGTGCGCGCGTTACTCGAGGAGTTCGACCGCGTGCTGGGCATACCTAAGGGTTTACCCCCGCACCGTGAGTTCGATCATCGCATACCGTTGGCCGACGAACAACACGTTGTGCACGTACATCCTTATCGGTATGCTCACTTTCAGAAGACAGAGATCGAAAGGCAAGTTGGCGAGATGCTTGAGTCCGGGCTCATTCAGCATAGCTCAAGCCCGTTCTCATCACCAGTGCTCTTAGCAAAGAAGAAAGATGGCACATGGAGGTTCTGCACTGACACAAGGCTAATCGAATACAAATGAATTAAAATATTTTTTACTTGTGTTAATTTGACATTGTCGAAAAATTAAGATTGGGTTGGAGTGGTTCCGCCCCTGTCTATCATTTTCAATCGTATCTCTTTTACTTTTATGTCAAATCATAATTATTATATTTTAAAGATCATTTTAATACAAGCTTAAAATCTCACTCAATTCTTCGAGTGGTTCCGCCCCTGTCTACCATTTTCAATCGTATCTCTCTTACTTTTATATCAAATCATAATTATTATATTTTAAAGATCATTTTAATACAAGCTTAAAATCCCACTCACTTCAAACCAAATCCATTTCTTTCAAAACTAACGCTAGTTATTCAACAAATTCAATCAAATTCAATCAAATTCAAAATAACTTATATCCAATCACCCTCACGATCCATATATCAGTGGGTCGATATTTTCAAGTTGGTGACATTGAATTTTTGAGTGAATAAATATTGTACCTAACTAGTAACCTATGGACGTAGATGAGATTAAGGTGGTCCAATATTAGCTGATAATGTGACATTTATAAATCAAATAGGTTATGCACCTAGTTAATTTTACCTAGATCGAAGGAAACTAAGCTCTCACTGAAATTACTATCAAAGAGACGAGGAATGGAATTTCTAATGCCAGTCCTAAAGTTTCTTTTAGTCGATCTGAATGATTTTAGTGCAAGTACGATCATAAACAACAAACGATCTGATGCGATTTAACTGAAACAAGAAACTAAGACATGAGATGCCCATAAATGGTAAATAGTGTTGTTAATCTCAAACAAAACAATAACAACATTCAATTATTGATATTATTTTTCTAGTTAGAAAAGTTACCAATAATTTTTTTCGTAAATGGTCCATTATTTACCTATACAATATATATATATATATATATATATATAATTCATAAAACGTTATTTATATCTCTGCACTACTATGTATTATTATTAGTACTACTAGTTAAAGACAAACAATTAAGAGTCCTTAAAAGACAATAACATTTTGCAGTTGCACGCAACCAAATGGCTGTTAGCTAGACACGTATGAATCCAACTAAAGAGTAGTTGCCACAATGGAAGGGCAATGAATTTAATGAAACTCATCACCCATGTGATGTACATGTGCATAAGAGTGGTTTCAAGATGTACACTGTACACAACTTACACTGATAAAAGTTTTTTAGAAAAACAATTTTAATAATTTGCCAAGAATGGAGGAGCACATTTATAATTTGGATATAGAGATGGGTGTTTTGAGGCATACATTTAATTCTGGGAAAACAAAGGATGAATCATGGAGGAAGACACAGCTCAAGAATCTGCTGTCTCTGCTTACGGAGAACGAGGCCGAGATTTACTCTGCACTAAGACAAGATTTGGGAAAACACCCAGTTGAATCATTTAGAGATGAGGTGCGTATTAATTTATTATTATTATAAGCACACATGCATGCAGAGGCTTAATATCCAATTTCCCTTCTGTTTGTCTTGATTTGTGTATTAAAGGCTGTTTTTTTTTTTTTTTTTTCTTTTCTTT
>BKCP01005483.1:356543-407456 GCA_008636005.1 Striga asiatica | reverse complement strand
ATTTTGGGACCTTCCACCAGCAAAAGACGGTGTCCCTGTGACCACATGTTACTGACGTGGATATTATTATTATTTTTTTATTTTTCCTTACACGGGGCAGCTGCCGACTAACATATCCAACTCAACATTGACCGGCAAGACCAATAGTCAGGTTCTTTTGCATGTATTTTGTAAAATCAACGCAACTATCGGACTATTTCTCAATTTGGTGTAACTATCCAATTTTTCCTTCTATTTTGCTATTTCTTGGTTACTGTTGGCAAACACTTGATATAATGTAATTGTCAACTGATCCTTTGGATAATTCTTACGAATAAGTCTGAAAACGGAAGGTGGGCCCGTCCTATAATTTTTTATTTTTTATTTTTTGTTTCACTTTGGCCTGAATATATATAGAGAAATGAAGTATATTCATGCAGCCAATTGATCAAGTAGTACCCTGTTTTAAAGTTTTACTAGCTTGCAGTTTATGTCAAACACTACCAAGAACCAACATTAGTTGTTCTATCATGTTTTTGTGCTTTTACTGTAACTAGTAAAGTGCACGTGCGATGCACGTGGTGGTGAATGTTTGTCAATTAAGCTTAGTAAAATAAATTAATTAATTTATTAAAAATATCATTTCAAGAGTGAAATAAAACGTAGAACAAATGAGTTCATAATGTAATGGTTTTTGCCGATTAAGTTTTGTAAAATAAATAAATTAATTTATTAATGAAACAAAATGTAGAACAAATTAATGAAACAAAATGTAGAACAAATTGTTTTTTCCAAAATAACTTAACGATGTCCTAATATAAAAAGAATTAACTAACATATTACAACCCCAACAATGATTCTATTTCATGTTTAGTAATTCATGTGTGAATCTCTATTCATCCTGCCTTGGCCAAGGACTTTGAATTACTAACTATGAAATACATAGGAAATTCTCGTATCTTCATACGTGTCGAATCCTTTGTTGGCCACTAACATACTTCCATACATATTAACATAATACCCAAAATATCCCTTTATACAATTGTGCTAGCAACCAAAAGGATAAATCAAAGTAGAACGTAATATGCACAAAGTTACCATTGTGCCTCAAGTCTAAGGATTAGTCATGTACTATTGTAACATGAAAATTCTTATTCGACAGAATAATTAACTAAAATAATTCTTCATTAAGAATTTTCATACGGTCATGAACTTGTTCTCTAACAAGCACCCACATATATGTACTTGCGTCCCACGCTAATGTTGATGGAATGCAACATTCTTGTCAAACAAGCATACATACTATGTACAAGTCTTTTATGGATTATTCGATATCCCTTTTTGAAACATCCATCGACTTGGAACTTTATTTAAGACCACAGCTTTCAAGGTATGTTCCATGATCACCATCTCTATGCGCAACCATACCTTATAACTATATGTGATCTAGGGATTTTATCTTAAGTGCAAATATAGGATAAATGCTTACTCTTAAGATAAAGTAATGCCTTTTAATTAATATAATTCCAATAGATTGTATTTACAAGTAGAATACATCCAATCCAATTGGAACGCTGGGTATACTACTCTAACATTGACAACATTACATGCTTCGGCTTTTGGTTCGGATACATCCCTAATTGTTTAAAATAAAATACTTAATAAATAGAAATTTTGCTTAATCTGATCCCTCCAACTCCCAAATAAATAGGATTCTTATATATCGTGTAAATCCTCCAACTCCAAACTAAATAAGATTCTTATCTTATAAAGCTTACTTGGCAACATTACATCTAAAAAAAATACCTTTTATTTAGCTATGCCGTGTAAATCCTCCAACTCCAAACTAAATAAGATTCTTATCTTATAAAGCTTACTTGGCAACATTACATATAAAAAAAATACCTTTTATTTAGCTTTATATATTATTTTATATGGTGTAAATCAAAATAAAAAATTTAGCTTTATATATTATTCTATTTATATAATTAGTGTAAACAATAACTTTTTTATATAGTTTAAATTAAAAAAATACTATAATTTTACAAAAAATATATAGTCACTTATATATTATATCTTTTCAATCCGAATAAATTATTTAAATCTTTTTAGAATATCTATAAAAATACATTGAAATAGTGATAGAATATTACATGATCTTTCTAATATAAATAAAATAAATTTTGATGAACACAATGATAAATAAATTATTTAAATTTTTTTAGAATATTTATACAAATACATTGAAATAGTTATAGAATATTACATGATCTTTCTACTATATTTTAAAGAATTGAAATAGTTATACAACAACATGTGTTTTTTCTATTATTTTATGTTTTATATATTTTTTTCAAACAACCCGTGTAGTACACGGGTGTCATACTAGTAGGATCATTATTAATGAGATCCAATTTCTTACAGAATCCATATATGTAAATGCTAGCAACAAAAAAAGCATTATTTTAAAAGACTTTTTGTTTCTAAATATTGGTATCCATACTTGTTTAAAAATATTCAAACGTTTTATTTTTTCAATTGCATTACTCTTATTTTATTAGTTTTTTATTCCATTGTTAATAATACTTTATTTATTAAAAGAATTATAGCACATTTATATGTATTGCATCATTTTTTGTACGCATTTCATATAATGACGTTGTTATCAAAATATCTTATTTATTAGGTAACAACTAATATAATCACATAAGATAAAATAAAATTTAATATTACTTACTTATTTATTTATTTAATTATAATAATAATATATTTGATAAAAAATGTACTTTTATACTGATTATTAGACTAAAAGGTTTAGAATTTTTTTCCCAATGTTTGAGAAAATATTAAGAAACTAACTCATTTTCATACTCATTGAATTTATGTGTTAGTTGAATAATAATTTAACATACAAGTCGTTTATTTCTCCTTTTAATTCACATGGTTAATATTGGTGATAGTTGTATGTATACATCCATTGTTTGTTTTTTCTTAGTATGAATTTTAGGATCTATGTAAGAAAAATAGGCCACAAGTTTATATATGTTATTTAATACTGAATGAATTTATTTATCATGGATGTATAATTTATTTTATAAGATACTTTTAGGTCTATTTATTATTTTGAATTCGTGTTGATAATTGATATACATCAGTGGAAAGAAATGATGTGATATATTACATATAGAGGATAACAAATGAAAAAATAATAAGTATTTTAAAATTGAAAAATTAATGGTAGAAAGTAATTACATTTTTAATTAAAAGAATTTAAAACTAACATAGTGAATTTTAATGCAAAAAAAAATATTTTTTTTATGAAATTAAAAGTTCAAGTTAAAATAAATGTGCATATTAAGTATGTTTGATATTTCTCATTACCTAGCTCCAATTGATATAGGACATTTATTAATTTTATCATTTTTTTTACTTTCAGATTTAATGCGAGCTATAAGTTTTCTCATCATTCTTGTCCCTTGTTTAGCTATTATAATACTAATAAAATAATCAAAGACTTTTTGACCTAGATGTATCTTGTTTGTTTTGAAATAGTTTACTAACTACCATAAATTAAATGATAACTAGATTGAATGTGTTATATTTTCTATCACTATCAACAATTTTCATAATAATTAGTTTTATACAATATTATGTATAAATCAAATTTTTATTATTGATTTGGAGCCCTACCTTTACTACAAGAAAATGAGAAAATTCCAGCGAAAATTTCAAAAAAAAAACATATTACAAGGAAATTCATCGAAAATTCTAACGAATATTTCAATATTATTACTCCCGTTTGAATTTTTCAATATAATTCTAGAAAAAATTATTTTATTGGAATCATGAACAAATTTATGTTTATTTATAGGTCCGGCACAGCCCTCCATCCCAAAGCATATAGCATAAGAATCTAATAAAAATTGTGGGAACATTTTTTCATAATTTTTATCATGTCCCTTATTTTAAGAATGAAATTAAAAGAAAAAAAGATATATAATGAATAATTTTACAACTCAACCAATTATAATTTAATTCAACTCATAACTTTATTAATGTTATAACATAAACGCGGCATCACAACTAAAAATAATAATAAATCTCAAAATTACGACCCAATAGTTGAGACCAGTTTATTCATTTATATACCAAGATTATCTATACATGTTATTATCATGAATAATTGCATCACTACGATATAATACCGTAATAATTCGCTAGTTCACGCCAAGTTTTTAAATTTTTTATCTGATATACGATATAGACTTTTCTATTCCTATTTTAAAAGGCATTTTTGAATTCAATTAAATGTAAATAAACCAAATTGATGATAGTTTCAAATCTCTCTTTTGCAACATATTTTTTTCTATATTTTCAAAATATATTTTTTATGTCTTTTTAACTAATGCAAGGGGAATTATAGTTATATATTCATAATTTATAAATTCATCAACTGTATTGCCGAGTCAGCTATACGACAATATAGATTTTTTGTTTATAATTTTTTTAAAAAATTATTATTTTAAATGACTTTCTTATGTTGAATTGAGAAAAATCGCCATTTTTTTATTAAATATTTTTTAACTTATTATGACTGTACTGATGTGTTAGAATGTATTACAAGTGAGAAACATGACAAATTGTGTAAAGTATAATTTATAAATTGTAATGGCATTATGTTATTTTGATAGTATAATTTTTCTATTAACTATATAGTGCCACAATATAAAATTATTTTGGATCCCCCACTGTAATTAGTTTTCCAATTGCACTTCTATTAAATTTTTTACAATTTCAATGACAGTTTTTTCAACAGTCAAAACATGATCCGTAAAAAAAGTCAACAGAAATTCAAACAATAATAAATTATAGCAATTGGAATCATTTAATCCACAAAATTTTCAATGTAATTTAATTTGATCTCTGTTGGAATAATTAAAATAATTATTATTTATATATTTTATATGATATATATATTATATGTAACAAGCTAATAGCAAATAAAAAGTAATTTAAAATTAGAATAATCCAGTGTTTTTTTTTTTTTCTAACCTACATGGATAAAGGTAAAAATAACTATTGTATATCACCTAAAACTTACATATAGAATTAATAAGTACAAAAATTAAAAAACATTTAATAACCCTGCTCGTTTACATCGATAAATATAAGTTTTAAAATGTTTATGTTTACTTTTATTAATCATAACATATTTATTTATTATTTTTTAATATTTATTAGTACGTGTTACAACTTAGTAATTTTTAATAGCATTTGTCAGATCTAATATTTTTTTTATTTTATATTGTTCTTTCATATGTTTTAAACTTTTGTTTTTTCTTAAAAATTCATAATATTATGTATAGAACTTTTTCGGTCATATGTGTTAATATATCAATTATTTATATATCTTAACATTATATCATATATAATTACAATTTTCTCTTTAATATTATACAATTATTCATAATTTATAAATTCATCAACACTATTGTTGAGTCAACTATACTACAACATAGATGTTTTGCTCATAAGATTTTTAAAGAATATATTATTTCGGTCACAAGTGTTAATATATCATCTATTTGTATATTTTAATATTATATTATATACAATTAAATTTTTTTAATTAATATTATAATCAATTAGTCATAATTTATAAATTAATCAATAATATTGTCGAGTCATCTATACTACAACACAGATTTTTTGTTCATCTGATTTTAAAAGATACATTATTTTCAATGATTCACTTATTTTTAGTTGAGAAAATTATGTTTTTTTATAAATAGTTTTAACTTATTGTAATTGTATAGATTTGCTAAACATGTATTACAGATGAGAAAGATGATAAATTATGAAAAGTATAATTTATATATTGTAATGACATTATGTTATTTTGATGGTATATTTTTTCTATTAGCTAAATAGTGCCCCCAATATGAAATTGTTTGTATCTACCACTGCAATTAACTTTCCAATGCAACTTTCATTGATTTTTTTACAATTCCAATGAAAAAATTTTCCAACGGTAGAAATATGTTCCGAAAACAAAAATCAAATGAATTCACACAACAATAAATAATGGTAATTCGAATCATTAAATCCACTAAAATTTCATTACAATTTAGTTTGATCTATGTTGGATTAGCTGGTGATATTTTCCAATGAAAGCTATGCAAATGAAATATCCTTTGGAATTTTTAGTGGAACACCTTATCGTTGAATTTTTCATTGCAATATAGAATTTTATTTTTTGCATTTCCTTTTAAGCGTTAAAATTTTTATATTGTAGTTTTTTTATTAATTAATTGCGTTTATAATTGTTTTTATTAAAAATATATTAAACACATGAACTTTTTAGTCCATATAACTTTTTAAAAATCACTCGTTATTTTAACTTAAGATTATCTATTAATTTCTCAATTGAATTATAATCTTTTACATATTAAATATTAAATAACAAAAAATAATTATTATTTTATATTGTAATATGATATTTATATATTGTATTATAAAAACTGATATCAAATAAAAGGATATCTAAAATTAAAATAATAATTTTTTCTTAATATTAAAATTTTCAACCTACATGGATAAAAATACAAATAACTATTATGTATCACCTAAAAGTTACACATAGAACTAATAAAAAATTAAAAATAAATAAACAATTCTATTCATTTACATCAATAAGTATAAGTTTTAAAGTTTTATATTTACTTTTATTAATTATAAAATTTTTATTTATTATTTGTTTTCATATTTATTAGTAACTACTTAATTATATTTTTAATGTTATTAATCAAATTTAACATTTTTTTTTACTTTCATATTGTTCTTTTATTTAGCACACATCTTGAAAATCAATGACTCAAATAAAATAATAATAATTAAAATCTCATGATATATTTTACTTATTTCTTGAATGTAAAATTCATATATTTTAAGTGTTAATAATTAAAATATTACTCACCTTGATATTAACTATCTAATGGTTGAAAATTCGTTATTTTCATTCACTTTGTAACTAAAATTAGAAAAAACAAACAAACAAAGAAATGACGATTTTTGTGGGATCAAAATTTAATCCAGTAAGACTAAAGTGCAATTTCTATTCTAATTCTAAATATAAGAGTTAACTTTTCTTAAATAATGAAGTAGCTAAATGAATTGTTCAACTTTTCTAATTTGTCAGATAATGTATAAAATTGTATTAAAACCAAGATTTTTTTAACAACAATGCTATATCTTTTCAAAACATTGTTGTTTAGGTTGATGTTGGGTTGATTTTTGGGAGATATGTGGAGAAAGCCATTTCGTGAGAAAATAATGGTGCGAGAATATTGTGTTTGATTTTCAGGAGATGTGAAATGTATTGTTCATGTATTTGTATTTAATTAATTAAGAATTTGTTATTAATTAAAAATATAAGATATGATGGGTATTAGTGTATTACTAATTTGTCATTAAAAACATGTAAAGTAAGGGTTTTTAGATAATTCATTTTTAATTAAAAATATAAAATAAAATATGTATTAGTGTATTACTACTTTGGCATTAAAAATATGTCAAAGTAAGGTTATTTTAGGTAGTGCATATTTCTTTCTTTATCTGTTTTTTTTTTCCCCCTATTAGAAATATAATTTGTGTACTTTCATTGTGAAAAATGACCTTTTTCAGATTGCATTGCGACGTATGCTTTCAGCGAAGTTTGGGACTTGTGCTGGCCAAGCCTGCATAGCCATTGACTATATTCTTGTCGAGAAGAATTTTGCATCCACTTTGGTACATTGACATATAACTATATAAGACATGCTTTATATGCAAAGTATTGTGACCTCCAAATTCGTGTTTTTTCATCCACACTTCATTCTTGAACAGGTGGAACTACTAAAGGCTTCCATTCGCAGTATGTTTGGGGAAAATCCAAACGAATCAAATACCATTGCTAGAATAATCAACAAAAGTCACTTTTCTCGTTTACGTAACCTCTTAAGTGAACCAGAGGTCGAGGCTTCTGTAGTCCATGGCGGTTCACTAGATGAAGATAACCTGTAAGTAAAATAACTCTCCAAATGAAAAAAAATATATTAAGAAAACATTAGTCAAATCACTTCAAGGTGGTGGTTCAGTTGCCCTGTAAAAAGTAGAAATTTTGCTATTTCATGTTTAGTCCTAGGAAATATATAATTTGCAATGTAATCTTGTTACTATATCTGTCCTAATCTGTAATTCAGTCAAATTCAATCATGCAAATTTTGGTCAAAAACAAGAACATGAACTTTCTACGTAACAAAGATCTGAGATGATTACATAGTTACTAGATTATTTTACTAGTGCCTCAAAATTAGAGCACAAAAAATTCTGCAGTTGTCTTTCAGTTACTTTGTTGTCAACTCAATTTCTTGCTAATATAACAAAACATTTTATTATTTCTGCAGCTTCATAGAACCAACTTTACTAGTGGATCCACCGCTTAAGTCTGGGATCATGACCGAAGAAATTTTTGGTCCATTACTTCCTATCATCACTGTAAGCATCTAATTTTCAGAAATCATTTTGATTTTGTAGATCAATACACCTTATCATGTTTCTCTGAGAATTTACCATTATTTTTTATTTTTTTTACAGTTGGAGAAAATTGAAGATAGCGTTGAGTTCATCAGTTCAAGGCCTAGGCCGCTCGCTATTTATGCATTTACAAATAATGAAGGATTCAAGAAAAAGTTGTCATCTGGCACGACTTCATCCAGCATTGTTTTTAACGATGCTATCATCCAAGTAAGTCAATGGCAAAGCCAGTTAAATAATTATATCATCCTAGCCTTCTGAAAAAGGTTTATGGCTTCTTGTTACTACAACATAGTACATTACATTATTCTATCATCTTAATATTTATCTTATATTGTTTCATGCAGTATGTAGCTGATTCGCTTCCATTTGGAGGAGTCGGTGAGAGTGGGTTTGGGAGGTATCATGGGAAGTTCTCATTTGACTTGTTCTCTCATGAGAAAGTGGTTGTAAGAAGGAGCTTCATTGTGGATTTCTGGTTCAGATATCCTCCTTGGAATCAACATAAGCTGCACCTCTTTAGATCTGCCTACCGATATGATTATCTCGGAATTATTCTCATCATTCTTGGCTTGAAAAAGTCGTGAAAAGAGACTCTAAAGATTGATAAATAAATTAGCTCTATTCATTAAGCTTGAAAGGGCTTTGTCTGTGATTCATGCTTAAAATGGGATTGTCTTTGTATGATCCAACGGTAAAAAAAATTGGTGAGGACACTTAGGATCAACTTTATATTTAATATGAAGTGATTACTTGTCGTGTTTGGGGTTTGAATAAAATGGAGCGATTGTATTGTAGTTTTTAACCGTGCTACAAGATGTATGCATGCGGCAACGTTGTGTGGGTTCAATGTAAAATGGATAATTGATGTAATAATTAATGCAGTAATAAATGCTCTAAAAGTTCCAGTTCATATACGCATTCTGCCAATATATTTGTATCGTCAGGAGAATAATGGATGGCTAGTTGTTGGATTTTGACAACTAATGCAAATTGTCCCCAAAATCGAATTTTAGACCAGCAACTTCACGAACTATCCTTCAGTTTGAGCTTCGGTGACCAGCAAAATACGACGAGAGGAATCTTAGAAGAAAAACTTTGTACGCTCAAATTGTAAAATATGTAAAATACGAGCGAACTAGGTAAAACTGGGATGTAAAATATGTTATCCGTTAAGTTGTAAAAAAACCTGGCATAACCTCATCATAGGAAAGAGATATTTTTGTATCTCATTTCCTAGTATAGCACGTCTTTGTGATTTTCTACTCCTTAGCCAGATATACTTACCATCCTAGTAGGACTATATCTCCTTCTTTACCAAGACTCAGCAAGTTCTTAGGTCATCACCTCATGATTTTGCCACCATATTCCTTATCAAGTCGCTTATACGACCTATGTTACACAACTTCTAAGTCGTGACAACCCCTCCTTCGACCAAGCCCATGGATGTAGGAGTGAGCAAAATCGAGCGAAAATCGAAAAACTGGGCCGAATCGATGTATTCGTTGCGAATCAGTTCGGTTTTTCAAGGGTTCGATTTGCAGTACGGTTAGAATTTTGAAAAAGCAACAAATTCGGTGTAGTTCGGTTTTGTATCCTAAGGGTGTGGTTTTAACCGGACAGCACCGAATATGTAAAAATGCAATTTATTTGTACTGTTGGGTCATTGCGTAGGTAGGCAAGACAAGCTTTTGCTTTTCACTTTTAGGCTTTGGGCTTTGGGCTTTGGGCCTTTGGGCCATTTGGCCATTCATAAAAGAATAACAATGACAATTAACAATTAAAAAAACAATTTACAATTAACAAGACTTAAAATTCTATTTCTTGAATCTTGTCTGGCTGAAGTTCACTTCCGTCAACTCAACTCACGCAGTCACGTAGCTCAACCTCAGTCTTTCTATCTCTATCGTCTCTCTCCCTCAGGCTTAGCCCACCGCCGCGGTTGCTCAACCTCCGGCTCTCGCTCGTCTTCACCAGTCTTAATTTGTAGCTGCAGAAATTCATGGGAAAAAATTGATACTTTTTGTTATCTGGAATATTGTTATGTAGTTATGGATCGTAAATGGATATATGCTCCCCGGACAAGTTTAGAGTATGAAAATGGAGTAAATGAGTTCTTGGAGTTTGCTAGCACGCATGATCCTGACAATAACGGGAAGTTCTTATGTCCGTGCGTGAATTGCCTGAATGAGAGGAGATTAAGTGCTGATCAAATTCGAGAGCATGTGGTTTGCGATGGTTTCAATAAGGGTTACACAAAATGGATATGGCATGGTGAATTTGAAATGCCGAGTGGGACAAAAAATGAAGAAGTTGATGCAGATATGTATGATCGAGTGAAAGAGATGATTAATGACATTGGAGCTGAAGCCTTTGAGCAAGTATACACAAGCGGAGTGTGTGAGACCTTGTCGACGAATGCAGAAAAGCCTTTATACAAAGACTGTAAGAACTTTTCACGTTTGTCCGCTGTGTTAAAACTAATCACATTGAAGGCCGCAAATGGGTGGAGCGATAAGAGTTTTACGGAGTTGCTTGGCTTGTTAAAAAGTATGCTTCCTGAAGACAATGAACTGCCAAATTCTAGCTGTGAGGCGAAGAAAATTTTGTGCCCATTGGGTTTGGGGTATAAGAAAATTCACGCATGCCCTAATGACTGTATTTTGTACAGAAATGAGTACAAAAGTCTTTCTGAGTGTCCGATGTGCGGGGTTTCGCGTTACAAAAATGAAGTTCACACAACGTCCAATGCTCGTAAGCTTACAAACAGGCCACCAGCAAAAGTGTTGTGGTATCTTCCTATAATTCCACGATTCAAACGTCTTTTTTCTAGTGCAAAGGAGGCAAAGAATTTGAGATGGCATGCTGATGAGAGGATAGACGATGGTATGCTCCGACACCCCGGTGATTCCCCTCAATGGAAGAAAATAAACCACTTGTTTCCTTCCTTTGGAAATGAGCCAAGAAACATCAGGCTCGGTCTTTGTACGGACGGGATGAATCCATACGGTAGCCTAAGTAGCAAGCACAGTGCATGGCCAGTTTTATTGGTTGTTTATAATCTTTCTCCCTTATTGTGTATGAAGCGCAAGTACATCATGTTGTCNATGATTTATTGTGATAAAGTTGTACAAGTTATGTGAATAAATGTTTAATGATTAAATGTTAATTATTTTTTTGATGAATCTTTATATTTTTCAGGAGCAGTACGATGTGCCAGATAATGAGAAATTGAAAAAGAAAGTGTTTTCACGTGCTGGGGATGCTTGGAGGGGTTTCAAAACTAAACTCAGTGATTACATATTTGGAGATAAGATAGGTGTGCTCCCGTATGACGATGGTTACCCTTTTCTGGATGCGGACACTTGGAAAGCTTTTGTTGCATCCCGTCAAACTCCTGAATTCTTGGTAAGTTAATTACTATCATGAACATATATAATTTTGAGTCTCTGGCCATACAATTAAAATTAAATTGTTTGGGGAAATTTAAAATCAAAAGTGCGTGTAACAATTGTTTCTATTAACTTGTTTGATCTTTATGTAAGAATTGTTTGAGAAAAAAGAAATGATAAGTGGATATTTGAGATGTTGAGCTGTTTTTCTTGATTGTGTTTTTTAATCTATATGTTTGTAGGAAATCAGAAGAAAGGCTCAGGAGTCGCAATCATATAATCTAAGTCCGCACATATTATCTCGTGGAGGCTACGATTTTATGATACAGAAGATTATGGACGAGAAATACAGGGCAAGAAAAGAGGCCTCCACTGATCCGTCCGAAATTATTCCACCCCCGTCTCCTCCTTCTCGTCATGAATTATGGAAAAGAGCTCGTATAACAAAGAAAGGAGATTTTGTTTCAAAGGAAGCCAAAAATGTTGCTGACAAAATCGTAAGTGATGGTTTTTATATTTTAAGTTTTTCGTACATTCATGAATAGATAAAAACTCTTTGTAAATTCTTCTAACCTTTTATGCAGGATTCTTTAGAAGAACAATGCACTCAAGGCAGTTTCAAACCTGTTGGAAGAAACGATATACTCGCAACAGCTTTAGGAAGGCCGGAGCATCCCGGGCGTGTGAGGGGAGTGGGGAAAGGTGTTGGGATCAAAGACTTCTTTGGGCCGTCGAGCAATTCAGGTGTAGGGAAAGATATGGTCTCGCGAGATGAGATGGAAACTATCATCAGTCGCAGGATTGACCAAATGAAAGACGAAATGAAAAATGAAATAATGATGATGATTGGCAAAAGCTCTTCGATTGCCCCTAGTCCTAATTCTCCGAGGATCCAAAGCACTACAGAGAGTTGTGCTCCAAATGTGTTCTCATTGGATGAACATAACGAGGATAAAGAATGTGAGTTGTATGTGGAGAACCCAAAAAGAATTTTGGTTGCATACGGACGTATCCATAATCTTGGGCCAACCATTCACCACAAGAAGATGAATGAGGATGAAGTTAGGGTTGTCGTGTCACGTGTTATCGTTGGAGATGCGCCCGTGCCATGCCCGACAGAGGAGGTCACTACCGTAGAAGAAGCGCCAAATAACTTCATTACTTGGCCTCGTAGGTTGGTTAAAGGTGCAAATGCTAAGGTAATTAAAATTACTTATAATAGTATCTTTCTGACTCTATAGTCTTGAATGGTTTTTCGGTTCCTACGAGTTATCTAGAATAAAATAAATCATTTTATGAGTAATCTTATGAATTTACATTCTCTTGGCAATTTTATATGAATAAATTTCTCATTCGTAGGATAAATTTCAGTCGAAGCCAGTGACACCAAAACCGATTATCGAACCTGAGACAGATGTCGTGAAAACTTTGTGGATGGCGTCACGGTATATAAAAAATCCAATTTGCATAAACATGCCGGCTGAGATATTTGGAGAGAAAAGAGATTTGTACATATTTCAGAAGGATATAATGGAGTTGTTGCAAAGTCAAAAACTTTGCATTTCTATCATTGAATTCTTCAACATGTAAGTATTTCTCAACATTTTTTGTCTGCTTTTTATTTGCACTTTGAGGTAATAATTTTAAATTTTAAATTCTTAATTCAATAATCTTTAATAGTTTAGTATTATATATACATTATCCACTATATTTGTTTCTAAAAATTTTTTATTGTCTGAGTTACCACAGGTATCTCTATAATGTGCTGAAAGAATCCGAGAAAGAAAAAAAGTTTGGATTTTTGTGCCCGCTCAAAATTCAAACAAGGGGCAATAGCAAGGAAGAGATAGAAGGGTATATTGCGAGAAGAATGGAAAAAGAAAATTACGAGTGTATCTTTGCACCGTACATTAGCGAGTAAGAATATACAACATATAAAATTCACTCTTTTCTTTATTTTATTTTTATTAACATTATATAGAGATACAAATTAAAAAAGTGTACCAGTTAAATACATTTATCTTCTGGATTGACAGAGAACATTGGCAGTTGATGATACTTTGTCCCAAACAAAATAAAGTGGTTTGGTTGTGCTCGTTGAGAAAAGATCCCACCACAGAGTTGGTAAACAAGATTAACAGGTATGTTTTTAAATTGATAAATTAGATCGATTTTGTAGTTAACTTTTCTTTGCTAAATGTATTTTGAATATATTATCTTTTACATTTTGGCTTATTTTGTCTTTCAAGTAATATGAATATTTATTATGTTGCAGTGTATTTCGTACATACTTCATGGTTAAGGGAAAACGTAACATGAAGCCTAAATGTGTTCCACTTAAGGTAAATTTATTGAATGATGTTAGGTGTTTTGATTTTGGAGAATTTTATTACTTTCTTGGTTTTATGCATCGATTTAGTTTGTGTAGTATAATGATGTTTTATGTTTTTCATACAAGTGTCGAAAGCAATTGGGAGATACAGAATGTGGATATTTTGTTATGAGGTATATGCTCGAGATTATATCACCTGACATTATCGACTCGTTCGAAGAGGTAAGTTTTTTATTAAAATCAACTTTTTGTTGTATTTGAAAATGCACAATTCAATACAGGTTATAGTGGGCTTTTGATTTCTTTTATTTGCTTGTGATTTTTTTATTGGTCTGATTTTATTTTAAGGAATTTTGAGGTTTTGTTTGGAGTATTTGAACTTTGAAGTTGTTTTGCACTATGAAGTTCGATCTTTTGTACATGAGTAAAAAAGGTTAGATTTTTAGAGAAAATTTGAAGCTTTAAAAATTTTATTTGGGTTTAGTTTCAGTTATTGTTATGTTAAATAACTATCCTAACAGACGATTTAAAGTATAATGTATAGTACCTGTTCTGGTGTTGTTCATGATATGTTGTTTTTTGTATTTTTTTTTTGTTATGTCTATAGACGCAAGCATCCATCCGAAACCGATTAAGGAATTGGAAATCCATATTGGAATGTGAGAACTGGTGAATTCAAATCATGTAAACTGGATTCTATATTTGATTTTATCAAGAATGCATTTTACACTGTTTCGATTCTATGAGGTAATAATAACCTTGTATTATGTACAATACGGCTAAAAGTTCACTTGTCATCTCTTCTTGCTTGCTTGCTGCTGTTTTTTGTGATCATGAGAATTTCTAACTATGTTAATATTTGTTTGTATCATGTAGGCTTTCAACATTGATGAGCCATACTCGGACGAGGACATTGAAAATATAAAAATGCGGTGGTCGAAGTACTTTCTTGAGGTTACTTCATTAGGAAAATAGACTTATCAGTTTGCTTACGTTTTATGGAATCTGAACGTTATAACTGTGGTTGATGACTTATTGTTGGTGTAGTGCATATGAAAATTATTGTTATAACTTGGTGGTGTTGAAATATTTTGGTGGTTAGTATTTGTCATGTGGGTTTTTGTTGACTTGTGAGAATATTTTGAATGTATGAATGTTATTATTTGCAGTAATAGATTTTTAGATTTATAGGTAAAAAAATTGTATATTTAAATAAAATTATTGTTTTATTTTACATCGGTTTTTATAAAGCCGATGCAAAAAGACTATTTCGACAAAAATGTTTGACGTCGATTTTGCCGATAACCGATGTTATATGTCTTTATTTACATCGGTTATTTTGGTAACCGATGTTATATGTTTTTATTAACATCGGTTATTTTGGTAATCGATGTTATATGTCTTTATTTACATCGGTTTCGTCGATAACCGATGTTATATTTCTTTATTTACATCGGTTTTTATACAAACCGATGTTAAATGTCTTATTTTACATCGGTTTTATACAACCGATGTTAATATAATCGATTTTTTCTATTTTCGAGACTTATTTTTTCCCTTATAACATCGGTTATTTGGCAAAACCGATGTAAACAAGTTTTTTTTCACATCGGTTAGTAACCGATGTAAAAAAGACAGATTTTTAACATCGCCTGTTTCAACATCGGTTTTAAAAATGGGTTTTAACCGATGTGAATATGATTTTTAACCGATGTAAAAAGTGTTTTTTCCACTAGTGCGATCAGTCTTTTTATTTCCGTTTTCAATTCGCTCTCTTTCTTCACTGTGTGACCAAAAACCCTAATTTTAGGCATTGGTCGAGCGCCTAGCGCCTTTCTACAACACTACTGCTACAGTGCTACTGAATAGAAATAACTTTATTCTAAATTTAAATAATTAAAATCTTACAAAAAAATAAATAAACAAAAGCAGAGATATAGAGCGAATTTTCCCGCCATTTCTGAGTCTTCCACTACTACGGCCACCATTCTCCCCTCTATCCCTCTTTCTCCACATCCCGTCCGCACGACACAGACCGCCGCCGCCGCGAAGATCTACGACGATGGCGGAGGCGCCGAAAAATATGAAATCCTCCGTGTCCGCCAGCCGGACCCCGAAGAGACGGCAAGCCCCCGTTTCCTCCCCGAACCAAATCATCGCACCCCAGACCCCGCAAATCTCGACGCCAGTGACCTCCACCCTCCGACGATCTGTCCGCTTCACAATCTCCACGCCAAAATCTCCTCCTACACCGCCTCCCCAGGCAATTTCCCCACACTCCGCTGTCAAAACCCCGAAATCTCGCCAGATCGCGCTGCCCCAACTTTCACCCGCCGCCATTTCCATAATCCCAGCATCTCCGAAAACTACCGAACCAAGGAGGAAGAGGAAGCTTCCAGAAGAGAAACAGACTCCGGTCTCAGAGAAGAAAAGGATCTCGAGGTGCAACAAAACTAGAAACGGTGGTCACAAATCTAGGAGAAGGTCGTACTACAGAAAGGTGGTTTTTGATGGGGTTGAGTTTTCGGCCGGCGATGATGTTTATGTGAAGAGGAGAGACGACGCCAGCTCGGACAATGAGGAGCCTGAGGTGGAGGAATGCAGAGTGTGTTTCAAGCCTCCCGGGAGGCAGGTTATGATCGAGTGCGATTTTTGCTTGTTTGGATTTCACCTGAAGTGTGTGAATCCTCCATTGAGAGAGGTTCCAGAAGGGGATTGGGTTTGCAATTACTGTGAGGCGAAAAAATCGGGGAAAATGGTGGACTTTCCAGAGCCGCCCAAGGGGAAGAAGAGGGCTAGGACTGCTAGGGAGAAGTTGCTCTCGAGTGATTTGTGGGCTGTGCGTATAGAGAGGTTTCTGCAGTTTTTTCACATTTGGATTTACAGTAATTGATTAAACTTGTGTTGTGCTATTGATTTTTACCTGCTTATTGTATAGTTTATGGAAGGAAGCGGACGGTACTTACTGGTGTCGAGCACGGTGGTATATTATTCCGGAGGAGACGGCTGTGGGCAGACAATATCATAACTTGAGGAGGGAGCTTTATCGCACTAATGATTTTGCTGATATTGAGGTGATCTGTCCTTGTATATTTATTCATACGAAAAGCTGCCTTTAGTTCAAATGCAGCGACAATCATTGAAAGGGAAGCATTGTCATTATTCATGTTTAAAGGGGAAAACTTGTAACATTTTCTCTAATTTATATTTTGTAATAACTTTTGTTTCGTAGATGGCGTCCGTTATTAGGCACTGTTATGTTATGGCTCCAAAAGAATTCTCTGTTGCTGCCAATGATGGAGATGATGTGTTTCTTTGTGAATATGAATACGATATAAAGTGGCATAGCTTCAAACGTATTGCAGAGATTGATAATGATGATGTAAGTTAGAGGGTGCTTATAAGTTATACAGAATGGCCCTTGCATTCTCTTGGAATTTATAGGTTATTATTTTACAGGATGGTGAAGGAGCTGAAAAGGATGACAACGATGACGATTGGGATTCTTATGATGACTCAGATTCTGCCTCAGAAGATGACATCGACTATGATGATGAGACCAAAATCAGTTCACTGGCTCAAGCCTCTTTATCTCACCCAGTGGCTGCTGTATGCTAATTTTAACTTAAATTTGAAGTCTTTATACCTATTTACTTGAAACAAATGTGATATCTTCTGTGCCTTGCTAATTCAGAACTCAAGGAAGGGGAGAATATTTGGACTGCAAAAAATAGGGGCTAAGAGAATTCCTGAACATGTTCGATGTCACAAGCAAACTGACCTAGAAAAGGCAAAAGCAACACTTCTTCTTGCAACATTGCCAAAATCTCTACCTTGTAGGGATAAGTAAGTATAGATTTTAGAGTTATTGGTTCTGAAGTCAGTCCTGTACACCATCTTATGGAAATTTGTTTCGTGCAGGGAAATGTTTGAGATAACCTCATTTATTAAAGGAGCCATATGTGATGAGCAGTGCCTGGGAAGATGCCTATACATTCATGGTGTTCCTGGGACTGGCAAGGTAAATTTATTGTGCTTAAGAAGTTGTTAAAATTGGCTATCTCAACGGCCGATTTTTTTTTTTGGTAAGTTGGGGCTATAAAACTTGCTTTTTCATCTTTGCCAACTGCAGACAATGAGTGTGCTTGCTGTGATGAGACATTTGAAGTCCGAGGTTGATGCGGGAAGCATAAGGCCTTACTGCTTTGTTGAGATTAATGGTCTCAAACTGGCCTCGCCAGAGAATATATATAGTGTAGGGATGCATGGCAACTCATCTAAGATGTAGTTTTATGCTTATGGATACCTTATTGTGGAAACTATTTGCAGGTAATCTATGAGGGATTAACTGGACATAAACTTGGGTGGAAAAAGGCACTCAATTTGCTAAATGAGCGATTTTCAGATGAAAATAATCATGCAAAAGATACGAAGCCTTGTATTCTTCTCATAGATGAACTTGATCTTCTAGTAACCAGAAACCAGTCAGTAAGTTGTGCATTTCTATCAGAATCAACCGTCTTTCGTTTTTTAATCTTCAGTATTTTATTCCGTGACACTTTAATTTGCAGGTTTTATACAATATCCTTGATTGGCCCACCAAGCCTAATTCCAAATTGATTGTGATAGGTAGGAAATCGCTGCTGCAATCACTATAACTGAATTTCCTTTTTATTGTCTAATTTCCTTTGCTCTTCTCATACTCAGGAATAGCAAACACCATGGATCTTCCAGAGAAGTTGCTCCCACGCATCTCTAGTCGTATGGGCATACAGAGGCTTTGCTTTGGACCTTACAACTATCAGCAGCTTCAGGAAATAATTTCCAGTCGCCTCAAAGGGATTGATGCTTTTGAAAAACCTGCAATTGAATTTGCTTCAAGAAAGGTTTGAAATTACCAGAGTGGTGACTTCTATGCAGCATATTTTACATATTCTATGATATTTACTATAGCATTTGACTTTTAGGTAGCTGCTGTTTCTGGTGATGCTCGTCGTGCCCTGGAGATCTGCAGGCGTGCTGCAGAACTTGCTGATTACCATGCTAAAAGATCTCCACTTTCTAGCTCAGATGCAGGCAGGACAATGATTTCATTTCTTCTTTTCCAATATAAAATATTCATTTCCATGACGAAAGCCCATAAGAATAATCATAATTGTGCTCTTCTATGAAATGCGAACAAGAGGTTCTGTCCAAAATTGAACGTGCAACATAAACATAGAAAAAAAAAATCTAATGGGATTTGTTTTCTGGACAGTTTGTTCATGAGTTTGTCCAATTTATTTGACATAATAGACTAAAGAAAAGGACTACCCCTCCCTAAAGATCCTCTAAATAGTTAACTATTAGAAGCATTTCCTAATTGTATATATTTCTGTCTAAATAAATGTTTGGCAACTCATATGGTTTACTGTTTTTGTGCAGTGAAAGTCATGGTAGGTATGGCAGATATTGAAGCAGCAATAAAAGAGATGTTTCAGGCTCCTCATATCCAGGTAAGTTGAGTAACTTATATTTTATTTACATCGACTAATTACCAACCACAGGGCACATGTGTTGCAACAATAATTAACAACTCAGTTTTGTTTTTATTTTTTGGGTTCCAGGTGATACGAAGTTGCTCTAAACTGAGTAAAATATTCTTAGCTGCCATGGTGCATGAACTTTATAAAACAGGAATGGGTGAAACAACTTTTGAAAAGGTAACCTTCCCGTGTCTTTTCAGCTCATATTTTTGTGTATCCGTTTCATTAAAATCAGCCCTTTACTTTTGGGTAAAAATATGGTGTTCTTAAAACCGATATGCAACTTTAGCTAGTGCAGGTTATTCAAACCAATTAATGCTTTTGTTAATTTTGTACTTCGGTCCATACAGTTGGCAATGACCGTCTCATGTTTCTGCTCAAGCAATGGAGAAATGTTTCCAGGATATGATACACTCTTGAAAGTCGGGTAAGCCGAAGTAATAAATTTCCTTTACAGTTGTTAATTAGTGTAGCTTGTGACGTCACTATGAGTCTAGTGTCTAGCTCTTGAAATCTCGAACACTCAAGTGGCCAATACGTGAAAAAAGAAAAACCAATAAATAGTTGGATCATGCCTGCAGAATGCTTGTTATAGATACTCATATTTTCTTTCACCAAACTTTACGAGGGTATCACTATGGGGTGGAGATTCGTAAATATGGCATCTTAATGTTGTTGATAATCACAGTGCTCAGACTTATTCAAAAGCTTAAATTTGAAATCTTGAGGAGTGTCTTAAATTATCCGGCTTCTAAATTAGAAGAAGATATGAAAAACAATAAAACCCAGAGGACTGGCTTTAAGAGATTAATCGGTTATATTTATCAAGTATTATCTGTATGTCTTAACTACCAGCTGCAAGCTTGGGGAATGCAGAATTTTAGTGTGTGAAGCCGGCTCACGGCACAAATTGCAGAAACTGCAACTCAACTATCCAAGGTGAGTCTATCACAAAGATCAAAGTCTAGATTTGCAAGTAAATGTAGAGCTCTTAAAAAAAATTTATACTGACTGTTTCTTAATGGGCACTAATGTTAATAATATTTCTACTCAATAAATTGGCAGTGATGATGTTACATTTGCACTTAAGGAAAGCAAAGACCTGCCTTGGCTGACCAAGTATCTCTAGATTAGAAACTTCAGATCGGATAATGGATATTTATTCATGAATCCTGTTGTTGCTCTTATTATTTTTCCCTGTGTGTTGAGGTGATTGCAATACTTTGAGCTAGAGAACAATTTTGAATTTTTTTTCCCTCATTTTTTCTTTCTTCCTCAAGGAAACATATATGATACATGATATGGGCTGAACACATTTATTTGAACCGTAAATTGGTGAAAGATTTATAGACGCTTCTGCTATTGTTAACTTGATTTTGGTTTCGCGTTCTCTGTGAGTTATTTGTCCACAACTAACATTCATTACTGACCCGGAAAACATTTGTTTGCTGAGCATTTATCATCTGAAAAAAGAAATTGAGTACAGAAGTCTGCAGGAATTTGGATTTTAGGTTTCATTAAGATTATTTTGGATTAGTTAGGCTGCGTATATATTTTTATCTCAAAATGTTTTGTTCAATTTGAAAAAGCGATAGCAAGTGAAATAGAAGATTAAAAAGAATGAGAAAAAAATGTGACTGAATGAATATGATATAAAAAATATTTTCTAATAACTAAAATTAATGTGATACATAAATAATAACATATTGATTGATAGGATTGATAGGTAAGCATGTTTGTTTATAAAAAAATTTAGTTTTGTTTGAAGTTTTTGGTTTGGTTTGGTTAATTTTAAAAAAAGTGGTATGGTTAATTGTTAGTGGGTATATTAAAATAATATTTATAATAAAATAATTAAAATTGATTTAATGTAAAAGTAGGAGAGAGAGATTTGAAGTGATGATTAGTTAAAATAATGTGAGTGGATGAATAGTAAATTAAGGTTGATGTGGTGTGTATAATGATTGATTGATATTGTTTAATTATATTGATAATTTTGATAATAGTGGGGTTGAGTTAAAGTTGAGTTAAAAAAAGTGGTTGGGTTAAAATGTTAAAATTTCTTTGAAAAATTCCATAAATAAATATGCTCTAACACTCTGTGAGTAGATGATTAGTGTGTATTTAATATTAATTGATTTTTAATTTTAATTATAATAGTGTGGATTTTATATAGAAAAATGTGATGAAATTCATAGTATTTTTTATTTATTTTTTTATTTAATTTTAACTTCGTAAAATAAATCAAAGCTGAACAAAGAAAAAAAGTATTTCTTATCAAATCGCTGCCTTCGAACTATGAGATTTGTAAATATAACTACTGAGACCCGTCGAAACAGTAGCTCAACATTATACACTCCATTCAACACAGGTTGCCATTGCACAGCATCATTAATGTGTATTCAGTATGATCAATTGAAAATCTGAAATGAAATACCCACGTTAGCATCCCAAAAGACTTGCTTTGTCTAATGTTTGGGGAGAATAAAGGCCAAATCTATGAGCAAACTTTCATATGTTTTCTATCTTAGTTCCTCATAACCAATACAACCGGAACAATTAGCGCGTATAAGAACTTAGGGGGTGATTGTTTATGAAATAATTTGTTCAAAATGAATTATTTTAGTTAACCATAGTAATTTTGAAAAAGGTGAATATGGTTAGTTGTTAGTGAAATTTTAAAAATGTATTATAATAATATTTAAAATAAAATGATTAAACTTGATTTGATGTAAAAGTATGAAATAAATGATTGGTAGTTAAAATTATGTAAGTGGATGAATAGTGAATTGAAATTGATGTGATGTGTAAGAACGATTGGTTTGTATTATTTAATTATATGAATAATATTAAAAGATAGTAGGGTTGAGTTAAAATTCAGTTAGATTTTTCACATGAAGTAAATGGGAATGAAATAATTCATAAACAATCAAGCCCTTAAAATTGCAAATTATCTAGTACAACCTAATATTGATTGCCTTACACGCCCTTATAACTTGTTCTCTCTCACCCAACATGCATCTTCCAAAATCATGAATAAGTGCATAATCTCTGGCAAACAGCCCTTCTAAGAAGAGGTGGTCTGCCATAAAACCCTTCCCAGTATGGCACGTCCGTGAACAGCAGTGTAGGCAGCATTTAACCTTTTAATACAGTTGTGACAAAGACAAAAGAACAATTGTTACAAAATATCAGAAGGGACAACGAAATCCATCTTGGCTTTCGATGGAAAATACGTAAAATATACAAAAAAATATTGGGAGTGAGGGTTGATTACTTTTCAACATTTGGTGTGGCCAAACGATCATAGACTTCCTCAACATTTTCCATGGGTTGAGCTGCTGTGGCAGCCACATCATGAGCCCCTTCTGTCTGTACATGAATTAGAAATATTAAAAATAAAAGATTAGAATGTTCTACTGCCATTTTTCTTCCAGTATCAGTAGCGAATATAATTCCACAAGTTCAGCAGGCACAGATTTCTACTATGACATTTGCATCCGAGTTGGAAAAAATTGAACTGTTAAAGACACAAAGACAAGCTGAGATAACCTGCTGAGGGTAATGTGCATAACCGGCATATGCACCATAAGCATCTGCTGAGGGATCTTGAGTTGCTCCATAAGCATAGGCATCATAGCCTTGACCATAAGCATAATAAGCACTATAATGATTTGGGTCCACTGATTGTCCCCACATGGCAGCCACATCCTACAAAATACACACCAATAATTTGTGAAATACTACTGAAAACTGAAAAGAATGTTCATATTGCATGCTAAACAGCACAAGTAGAAAGAGATTAACTACAGCACAAAAATATCAACAGATTGCCAGTAATCTAAACACAGAGGTCCACAGCAAATAGAATTCAACCTGCTTTGCTGCTGGAGTTCTTCCCCAAGAAACACGAACAACCTGTTGCCCAATCACAGCACCCTGCATCCTCTGGATAGCTTCTTCTGCAGATGTCCTATGAAGGTACAAACATTTCCCATAATTAATTAGGAAAACTAAAAATGCTGAAGATACTGAAGACAAAAGAGAAATACTGATAATACAAGCTTCTTGATCCAGAACTCACCTGGCGGCAAACTGCACAAAGCCACAGGCCTTTGCTGCCACGATTTTGACGTAGATAATATCCCCAAATTGCACGAATATTTGCCTCAGTTCTTCTTCGCTTACATTAGGATCGAGATTACCAATAAAGACCTGCAAGATCAGCAACATAGTTAGCATCAAAAACAGAAGTGCAGCTACAAGGCTCTAAAGAGTCTGACTTACAGTAGTGTTATTTATATCGTTATCCACTGGAATCGTCTGAGCTGCTGTAGGGTATACAGAAGGTGGATATATTGCAGCTGGGAGGAAAATAAAATATTACGACAAATAGTGATAAGAGTTCAGGAGACAAAGGGCAGATTTGAAAAGAGAGAACACTCTGAGAATTTCATTTCAAACTGGCATTGAAAAGAATACTGTGCAGCTTACAATCAAATGAATGGGAAATGTACAAAGCAAACAAATGATTGTTAGAAAAATATAGAAAATCTCTATGCTTGGATACAAATCTACTCAAAAAAATCAAAACATTTTTAACTCAACCACTTTTTTTAGCTCAACTTTAACTTAACCCCACTATTATCAATATTATCGATATAATTAAATAATATCAATCAATCATTCTTACACATCACATCAAGTTTAATTCACTATTCATCCACTCACATAATTTTAACTAACCATCACTTCAAATCATCTCTCTCTTACTTTTACATCAAATCAACTTTAATTATTTTATTTTAAATATTATTTTAATATATCCACTATCAACTAACCATACTACCTTTTTTCAAAATTAACCAATCCAAACAAAAAAAATTCAATCAAATAAAAAAAAATTATATCCAAGCATAACTTTAGAGTTTAGACATGCTATAAAGTACAGTCATCCACAGGATATAAATATAACCAACAAGAATCATGCAGTGGCACCTCACAAAATCAAACAGAAATTAAAAATCACCTTTAGCAGCTGCAAACTGCGGGTGGACCCCGGCAGATGTTTTCTTGGGTGCGGCCGCACTAATTCTCATAGGCCTGGTCGAACAATACATGCCGTTCATCTCGACCATTGCCCGATTCCTTTCGTTCTCGTCTGCAAATTTAACAAAGCCATAACCCTTGGGACGCCCAGTGTTGGGATCAGTCACAACTTTTGCCCCTCTAACTGATGGATAATTAACTCGAAAAGTTTCCTGCAACAGATAATCAGTAACGTCCGGAGCTAAGTCCCCAACGAAAATGGAGTGCTCGGGGCCGGCATCAGCACGCTTTTCTCCTATCCCGGATGATGCCCAGTTAAGCCTAAAAGTTAGTTCAGTCCCAGGAATTTGTGTTCCGTTGTATGACTGCAAAATGCTTTCCGCCACTTGATGTGACGTAAATTCCACAAACCCATAACCTTCGGGCTGACCTGTTAGTTTGTTGCGAATTACTTTGATTGACAGCACCTGAAAGGGCAATTTTCAGTCAATCTTGCAGTTCCTATGGACATGTTTTCAAAAAATTTCAGTTCCTATTGCATCAATGGGTGAAAACACCACAAAATTCAATCTTGAACCCAATAAAAAATACAAACAAGAAGCCTAATACCATGAACCCTAATGTAATCAGCAACAAACCCAGTACAGCCTTTTTCAGCCTAGCAGTCGACTTTAAACATAGAAATCAGCCTTAATATTCTAGTCACCAGTTACATTAAACCATAAGCAGTTAAGCTAACACCTACAACAAAAATGTAAAGAAAATTCACTGGGCACGGTGCAAGCTACACAACAGACGGCATTTATTTATCTTATTCTTTTTCATATTTTTACAAATTTCAAGGATTGAAATCTATAACAGATTAGGGTACCTCGCCAGTGTGCGAGAACCAGCCGCGGAGATAGTTTTCGTCGGCCCAGTAAGGTAAATCCCCAATCCAAAGGGTACGAACTTCTTCCAGCGTAGTCGGCTGGTGGTACGGCGCCGTATGGGTGCTCATTCTTACGTCCTAGTTCCTTTTGCTGTTAGCAATTATGTAATACTCGAGCTTCTTGGTTTCGATGGCGGAGTTTTGGTGTTACACTTAGTGATGAAAGGAGGGCTTTGGCTATTTCAGGATCGTCTAGGCCCTAGGGCAGCTGCTGAAGAAATCGGCACCGCGCGAACCTCCAACTGTGAATATAATTTGTCAAACTAGTACGTAACCTGTGCCGAGATGTAAGATTTGGAAAAATAATATAACCTCACGTGCATTAAGATCGAAATTGAAATCATTAAAATACATATGAACATTGTTGAATCATAAAAAGTTCGGTAACAATCATATATTATTAAAAACCTCCTTGTACACAACATTATGAGTTTGATTATTTGGTAACTCCTCATTATCACAAACTAATATTTTCAAAAGAGACAAATCCTAAAAATCAAACTAATATTTTTGGTGAATAAACTAACATTTTAGGATTGGTGAACAAACTAATATTGTAGGATTTCTAGGATTTGTCTCTTTTTGGTGAACAAACTAATATTTTAGGATTGGTTATATGAATAAGGCTACCTGTTTTTGGTGTTCTTTTCATTCATTTTCATTCAAACAATCCGATGACTTGTATAATGAAATTCGAATCTTAAGCCGAAATATTTAAAAAAAAAGTTTTTAAAAATTAAAAAGTCAAGACAATCAGTTCAGATTAATTAAAGGTCAAAGAATATCGACTCCTTGAAATAAAGACGTGTGCTATCATTAACCAAATATCCGGTTATTGATATAGAGTGGTTACCAAAAAATAGAACGCCATAAGGACGCTTTCTGGAAATATCAATGGGATAAAGTCATAACAGATCGCTATACATTTTAACGATAAAAGGTCAGATGGAATGATTTATGATAATTATGTCGTAACTAATGAATTAATTAGATGTGTGAAAATGGCATAATTAATGAGAAGTGTGAAAAGGACATAATTAATGAGAAGCGTGAAAATGACATAATTAATGAGAAGTGTGAAAAGGACAAAAACTTACCGGTTTTGGAAAATATTTAATGCAAATCCGACATTAACCATAATTTGACCTACTATTTTGGATAAATGTTAATTCTTATTATATAAGTATAGATTCTTATCTAAAATCAAATTTCATTTTACATCTCAAACATATAAATATATATATATATAGGGATTAATTCCAATGCTTCCCATTATTTAAAGTGAAGACGTAAGATTCATTCATAGACATAAGATTTAGATTTTGATTTAAATAATAATTCTTTAGTTTTATTATTTAATTCTTTATTTTTAATTATTTAAATATTATTATGACCATTGACCGTTGACTCCGGCATTGACCGTTGACTTCCGGCGCTGCCTTCCGGCATTGTTCGTTGACTCCGGCATTAACTTCCGACGTTGACCGTTGACCATTTGTCTTTTGTTGTTATGTTATTTCTTTTTTGCTAGGTTAGTTGTGTTTTGTTGCTAGGTTAGTTGTTTGTTGTTGCTAGGTTAGTTATTTGTAGCTGCTAGGTTAGTTGAGTTTTGTTGATAGATTAGTTGTCTTAAGTTGCTAGTGTTGACGGGCGTTTCCGGTCAACGGTTAAAAAGTTGAGTAATGGAAAGGTAATGTGGAAAAGACAAAGAAAATACGGTTCAATTATGATTTTATTAAAGATCACGAGGTCGGCCTCTCGTACGAGGTCGGCACTTGCGATATACTTACAATTCTTACACAAATTCTTTACAAGTCTAGAGATAAAAAGTAGAGAGAGTTCAGACAGTTGGGATTCAATAACCCAAATTAAATGAAGTGGGCTGCTATTTATAGTAGCCTTAAATGTGACACTGTTCAGGTAGTGTTAGCTGGTCTTGTCGTACAGTAGTTCGACGGGACGGGCCGGCCTTTCTCTGACTGATTAGGAGTAATTTCTGGACTTCCAAATCATTACCTGCCACGCATTTAATACGGGTGTGGGCTGCATTTAATGCGGACATGTTCTCTGGCCGAGCTAGACGTCCTAGTCCTGCAGACTAGTCTGGGATGTCCCATCGGCAATCATTCGTCGACAAGTGGCCTTATTTTATTGTGTTCAAGGTCGTGTTTCTATTAGGGGCCGACCTTATAAGATCTCGAACAGGGTGTCGACCTCGTAGTTGAGAGGACATGGTGCCGACCTCGGGATCGACTCTACCCCCCGTTCCCGGTGACTTTGATTTTTGCTCAGCTCGGCTCTCACGAACGGTCTTGGTGACCGGCTTCTTCGGTTCGGCCGGCCACCGCCCGGCTCTCAGTCTCTCGGACCGATATCCTAATTGGAGCCGGACTCGGATATTAACAGCTAGGTTATTTTTTTCTTGTTGCTAGGTTAGTTGTCTTTTGTTGCTAGGTTTTTTTTTTTTNTTTTTTTGACAAACAACGCCCCGGAAGGGCGGGGGATTGGGCTGGATCCTCAACCTGTACATAGATCAAGACCTAAAAATTGGGGCCCAAAGTGTCAACAAGCTACAATGTACAAAGTCTCTGAAGCAAAACAAAACAAAAACAACAAAAGAAAACCAAAAGGAAAAAATAATACAAAGTCTGTCCACGGGTTAACAGGTGCCCGGAAGCAATATCCAATCTAATGAGAACAAAGCCTAATCTACTAAAATCGGAAAGATGGATATCCAAGCTGGTCCATCCGAACAAGCGTGCGAAGGCGGAGTGGAGCAGTGTCGGTCTGAAATGTATATGTGTCTGGTATGGTGGCGCCAAGGCTGGCAAGATAGTCGGCAGGTCTGTTCCCCTCACGGAAAATGTGCGTGATCCTGTGATGGACAGACCGGAGTAGGGCTCTAATACGCATAAGCGGGTGCTGAATCTGCCACGAGCCATGGTGGCCCGAGGTCAAAAGGGTGGCGACAGACGCAGCGTCTAGCTCGATCCAAATGTGGCTAGAGAGGTGGACAGAATCTGAAGGGCGATCTGTAATGCTTGAATCTCTGCATCGTAGCTCGAGGAGGCCTGAAGGGACGCGTGGAAGGCGGTGATGAGGGCGCCACTGTGGTCCCGGATCAAGCCTCCTCCTCCGGCAACTCCAGTATGACGATCAAAGGAGCCATCAGTGTTCAGCTTGACCCACGGAGAGTCAGGTCGAAGCCAAACAACAGCTCTGGCCCGAGGAGGCCGAACAGGCGGTGGGGGAGCCACCATATAGCGGTGTGGCGGCGTGCAACCTGTCCAGTCTCGGGCCGTGAGCCTGCCCAATGATATGAGGAGTGAGATGTGTCTCTCTACCTGCAAAACAATGTGAGACAACTAACCTTGCTAGGTTATTTCTTTCTTGCTGCTAGGTTAGTAGTCTTTTGTTGCTAGGTTAGTTATCTGTAGCTGCTAGGTTAGTTGTCTTTTGTTGCTAGGTTAGTTCTTTCTTGTTGCTAGGTTAGTTGTCTGATGATGCTAGGTTAGTTGTCTTTTGTTGCTAGGTTAGTTATCTGTAGCTGCTAGGTTAGTTATTTCTTGCTGCTAGTTTTTTTTACAACGCCCAGGAGGGGCGGAGGATTGAGCTGGATCCCCAACCTGTACATAGATCAAGCCCCAAAAATTGGGGCCCAAAGTGTCAACAAACTACAGGTCTCTGAAGCAAAACAAAACAAAACAACAAAAGAAAATCAAAAGAAAAAATAATACAAAGTCTGTCCACGGGTTAACAGGTGCCCGGAAGCAATATCCAATCTAATGAAACAAAGCCTAATCTACTAAAATCGGAAAGATGGATATCCAAGCTGGTCCATCCGAACAAGCGTGCGAAGGCGGAGTGGAGCAGTGTCGGTCTGAAATGTATATGTGTCTGGTATGGTGGTGCCAAGGCTGGCAAGTTAGTCGGCATGTCTGTTCCCCTTACGGAAAATGTGCGTGATCCTGTGATGGACAGACCGGAGTAGGGCTCTAATACGCATAAGCGGGTGCTGAATCTGCCACGAGTCCTGGTGACCCGAGGTCAAAAGGGTGGCGACAGCCGCAGCGTCTAGCTCGATCCAAATGTGGCTAGAGAGGTGGACAGCAATCTGAAGGTCGATCTGTAAAGCCTGAATCTCTGCATCGTAGCTCGAGGAGGCCTGAAGGGCTGCGTGGAAGGCGGTGATGAGGGCGCCGTTGTGGTCCCGAATCAGTCCTCCTCCTCCGGCAACTCCGGTATGACGATCAAACGAGCCATCAGTGTTCAGCTTGACCCACGGAGAGTCGGGTCGAAGCCAAACAACAGCTCTGGGCCGAGGAGGCCGAGCAGGCGGTGGTGGGGCCACCATGTAGCGGTGTGGTGGCGTGCAGCCTGTCCAGTCTCTGTCTGTGAGCCTGCCCAATGCTATGAGGAGTGAAATGTGTCTCTCTACCTACAAAACAATGTGAGAAAGCATAAAAGTGATATCCCTATGCTTCGCAGTATTCCTTTCCGTCCAGGTGAACCAAAGGATCAGACAAGGAATGAGGAAGCCCACGTGTCTAAAGTGTGTGCTATGTGAGAAAAAACTCAGGAGCTCAAAGAAACTGTCTGTGGTGGGTAGGGATATATGGGTCCAATTGGCAAAATGCTCCCACACTCTCCTCACAATCACACTCTCTGAAAAAAGGTGGGTAAAGGTCTCGGTCTCATGGCGTCCAGTCTCAGAACAACACACATACCGAGAGGGGAAGGATAGTCCCCTCGCGTGTAGCACAGTATCCATGGGTATCCGGCGCAAGAGGAGGCACCAAAGGAACACCGAAATGATAGGGGTGAAAAGGTCGCTCCAGATGGCCCCGAAGAGGAGATTAGGCCGATCCCTCAGCCTGATCTGCTCCCAAGCCGAGGTAGTAGTAAACACACCTGATGATGTAAGTCTCCACCTCATGGTATCTGAACCGTCTCCCGAAATAGGGATCTGCTGGATTTGATCTAATAACTGCTCGCTAATACCCGCACCAGACCCCAACTCCCTATCTAGCTTCTCCCTATCCCACAATCCGTCCGGCCAGAGGTCGCTCACAAGCAGGTAGGGGGGAATGCGACACCTACCTATCCCTAGACAACGACCTATCACCTACCCACCACTCATCCCAGAAACTAACATCGCCCTCGCCCAAAACCCAGAAGATGTGATCCTGGGCGCGCCTACCAACACTAGTGAGGCGCAGCCACTACCTACTATCATGATCAACTGCCGTCACCCAACAAGGGTGGTTGGCACGTCTAGGGCAGTACTTGGCGCGAAGGTACTGAGCCCAAAGCTACTTTCCTTTCCTGAAGCGCCACCACAGCTTGTAGGAGAAAGCTGTAACAATGTCCCTGAGGCGGCGGATGCCAAATCCACCCTCGGGGAGGGGGCGGCAGATAGAGTCCCAACTTACCCAGTGGGTACGTCTCCCCCTCCCAGAACCGTCCTCGTAACCCCAGAAATAACGAGCCATAATCTGGTCAATCTCGTCAAGAGTAGACCTAGGGGGTCGAGGACCATAAGCAAGTGAATCGAAAGAGAGCTAAGAGTGCTCTTGATCACCGCAAGCCGACCACCGAAAGAAAGATGTCTATGCGACCAACCAGATATCCTGTCGATCATCCTCTGCCTGACGCCTGCAAAGAGCGTTCTCGTGAGGTTGCCCTTATATAAAGGGACGCCAAGGTAGGTAATGGGAAGGTCGCCACGCACAAAGCCAGTAATGTCGTGGACCCGCTGAGCCCACCTGTCCGCGCTGGAAGAGGAGAGGGTGAAGGTGCTCTTCTGCACACTGACCAGTTGACCGGTGACCGAGCCATAGTGCTCCAGAAGGCGCATGAGCTCGACCAGTCCATCATCATCCGCTTGGGTGAAGATGATGATGTCGTCCGCGTAAGAGAGGTGAGAGATGGGAGGACCATAGCCACGAGTGCTATAGGTCATATGGGGAGAGTCGCGGATGTAACCGTCAAGGCAGCGAGAGAGGTAGTCCGCCGCAAGAATGAAAAGCGAGGGGGACAGGGGGTCACCCTGTCTAAGGCCTCTAGATGAGGGAAAGAAGTCGGTGGGGCTACCATTGACCAAGACCGAGAACGTGCAGTGCTCCACGCACGCCTCGACAAAGCTGATCCAATGCTCAGGAAATCCCATCCTTGCCAGAGCCTCCCTAAGAAACGGCCACTCTACCCTATCATACGCCTTAGCCATATCTAGCTTCAGCGCGATATTCAGAGCCCGCTTCCAATCCGCACGGGAGATGTCGTGGATCATCTCCTGGGCCAGAAGGATGTTATCGCTAATGACCCGATCCTTGACGAATCCACTCTGGTTCAGAGAGATGAGGAGGGGGAGAAGGGGTGAAAGGCGACCATTAAGAATCTTCGAAATGAGCTTGTTGGTCACGTTACACAGGCTGATGGGCCTGTAATCGGACCAAGAGCTCGAGTTGGGTCTTTTGGGGATCAAGACGACAGAGGTAGACGTGAAGGAATCCGGCATCCGGTGACCGGAGAAAAAATCCAACATCGCCTCCTCGACATCAGTCTCGACTAAATCCCAGCAGACCTGGTAGAAGAGGGAAGAGAAACCATCCGGGCCAGAAATGCTGTTGGGATCAATCCCGAATACAGCATCCCTAACCTCCTCCCTACTTGGGAGCTCACAGAGGCCAATGAGATCGACCGAAGGAGGGATGGTGGGGAAAAGGGAAGCGGTCGGGGCCACGAGGGACCCTCTGTCACTGGTGAAGAGGGTCTGGAAGTGAGCAACAGCCGACTCCTGAATCTGAGCCTCCTGGGTCAAGGATGACCCATCAGCCTCGGTACTATGGATGTATGACTTAGTACGCTTCTGCCTAACGTAGCCCTGGAAGAACTTAGTATTCCGCTCGCCCTCGGCCACCCAGCGAACGACTGCCTTCTGCTTCCAGAAGTCCTCCTCCATAAGGAGACGGAGCTGGTACTCGGCATGGCAGTGGTGCATCGCAGTTCTATTCTCCGGAGTGGGATCCAGGTCATAGGCACGCTCAGTCTTCGCGTGCGCACTTTGAGCCGCAGCAAGGCGCTGATAAGGTTTTCAAAAACATCCCAGTTCCACTGTCTCAACCGACACCGCATTCTGCCGAGCTTCACCTCGAGATTGCGCATCCCGAAGCCCAGTCGGCTGAAGCCAGGAATCCCTGGCAGTGTCGTAGAAGGAGTGGTGGCGAACCCACATGTTCTGGAACCTAAATGAAGAGCGGCGGGGGGTGCTCGCAAATCGACACTGGATGAGAAGGGGTGAATGGTCAGATCCAAATCGAGTAAGGTGTGTGACAGTCGTATCCGCAAACACCTTCGACCACGCCTCAGAAACCAAGGCACGGTCTAACCTCTCTTTGAGTCCGTCCCTCACCCACCTGAAGGGCTCACCATCACATCCAGCGTCAATTAACTCACAGTTCGCCACCGTCTGCGCAAAATCCCACATCTCCCATGACCGGTCCGAACGGCCACCCACACGCTCATCGGGATGCAAAAAGATGTTGAAATCGCCACTAACCATCCATGGCAATCCCTCTATACTCTCGGCAATCTCACGCAGGGTTTCTCAAAGATCATATCGCCCGACCCTAGTGCACTTAGCATAAACCAAGGTGTGAAAGATGGGCTCTAGGAGGTGGGCAGCGGAAAGCTCAACGTGAAGAACCTGCTCGGTGTCACGGAGGACCCGACAAGTGTAGTCACGCGAGTGAAAAAACCAGATCTTATGCGAGATGTTACCCACGCCCGAGTGAAAGCCAAGGCGACGCGAGTAGTAGTCAAAAGAAGGGGTGCGAATCATCGGCTTAATAAGGCCAACAAAATCGAGTCTGTGATCACGAATGAGAGAATGGAGGTGAGAGAGAGTAGCCTATTCGCCAGGCCACGGCCATTCCATGTAATGGATGTGATCGACATATCAACAGTTGCAAGAGCCACCGGACATAGTCCGCCCGTGGCGAGGCTGAGTCGGGCCACCTAAAGAAGGAATGTGGCGGAAAGATCGAATAACAGGGAAGACCGTCCGTCGTGTCGTGCGATGCGTGGCTCTGGTCCTCGTGGACTGCCTGCCTCGGTAGGTGCTCGTGGCCTGCATGTCGTCAGGCTGGGCAGTCTGACCAGGAGCGGCACTAACGGGTTGCCCCATCTCTGGGGCTGTCTCCTGCCTGTCATAGTGAACGAAGGCACTAGAGGCGAAGCTCTCACACGAAACGTCATGCTGGGCGCGGTTAAGTCCGCATGCCTGCTCGGGGATGGGTGAAAGAGGGGGTCCAGCAGGCGGAGCACTCGGATGCTCGCCGCCAGAAGGAGGGTGGGGGCTGGCTATATGCTCAGCCGAGCTCCCCATCTCAACGGGAAGGGGGTGGGCCGACTCACTGGCCCTCAAATCCAAAGAGCGGTCCGGGCTAGATGCACGCTCGGTCAAAGGAGTAGCGGCGCGTGCATTGTCATCAGATAAGTGGATGGACTCGCCCGTGGCCGAGGCGTCCGGCTGGTCCATATCGTCGACAAGGAGGTCATCATCGTCAAGAAGCGTGAGGTCCGTAATCCTAGGTGGTCCGCTGGTTCCATATCGTCGACAAGGAGGTCGTCGTCGTCAAGAAGCGTGAGGTCCGTAATCCTAGGTGGTCCGCTGGTGGAAGGCACGGCCTCATTCTCTGCCTGTGGGGAGAGAATAGCAAAGTACGAGTGATTGGCCTTGAAGGCCGACTGTAAGTTAGTTGTATTTTGTTGCTAGGTTATTTCTTTCTTGCTGCTTGCTGCTTGCTGCTAAGTTAGTTGTATTTTGTTACTAGGTTAGGTTGTATTTTATTGCTAGGTTTTTTCTTTTCTTTCTTGCTGCTAGGTTAGTTGTCTGATGCTGCTAGGTTAGTTGTATTTTATTGCTAGGTTTTTTCTTTTCTTTCTTGCTGCTAGGTTAGTTGTCTAATTGCTAGGTTTTTTATTTTATTTTTTTTGTTTATAAAAAAATTGTAACCCATAGGATTTGAACCTGGTACCTCATGGAAGCAAGACAAGCAATGCAACCACTACACCACTCAAGGTTGAGTGTCTTTTGTTGCTAGGTTATTTATTTCTTGCTGCTAGGTTATTTATCAATGGGTCAACGCCGAAAGTCAACGGTCAACGCCGAAAGTCAACGATTTTTGCCGGAAGTCAACGGTCAACGCCGGAGTCAACTAATAATTATTTTATTATTTAATTAATGTATATTTTGATTGATTTTGATCTAGACAAAATGAGTGGCTAAGATTGAATCTCACGTACTCATTTTAAGGAGTGGTCTCATTGGATCCATCCCCTATATATATCACCTTGTGCCCCTTGTGACTGTTGAGAAGACGAGCTTGTCTGTCCACGCGAAGAAGTGATCGTACGGCTCGATTTCTGACCTCGCGATCTATCCCTGTACTCCCAAGCAGATGGTTTACGCTTAGTTGAATTGGTTTTCTTGGGACGACCTCGCGGGTTTTCCTTAACCTCAGGTTCCACATAATCCTGTTGGTCAGGGTAAAGCTTACTGTACATGAACTGATTCATGTACCGCATTGTCGCGGGATCGCCCGCTTCAACCTCATTCACAAGCGTCCGACAGAACTCCGCATCTGATCATGCACCCTGGCTCGCCTGGCTCTGGTACCCGTCCCTACAAGTATACAATAAAAAATTTAATGAATTAAACTAAATAATGTACTTTAATTACNTATCTCTCTATCTCACACACACACACACACACACACACCAACGGCGACACAGCCACATCACACACCTCACACGCAGCCACCGCCCGCCGACATCTCACACCATCACATCAAGCCTCGTCGCTGCCATCGACAGCTCTGTTGCCGCCTCCGTCCGGCGATTCAGTCAGCCCGTCCAGAACTCACGGCGAGAGCTCCAATGTCGACGGCCAACCGTCGACCTTCAACAGATCGCCACCTCACCTCCGCCTTCCACCACCAGTCAGCCGCTTAGCCTCAGTCGTCTGTCCACCGCAGCTTCGCCTCGCCACCGCCTCACCTTACTTAGTCTTCTGTTATCCCGAACCTACATCCAGTCGCAGCAAGCAGCTCGCCGCCGCCACTAGCAACGCCACTAACGACTTCGCCGAAAACAACACCGACGTTGACACAGACCACCACCGCAACTGGCCGACGAAATCTCCACGACACTCACCAGAAAGGTTGCAGGTCGCCGGCGACGAGAACCACTAACCGCCCGCCGCCATATCCCATCCATTCCCATCGCCGGCAGGAAGGCTGAGAACGAACGTGAAGGTTGCATTTTAGAATGGGGTTGTTTTCTATTAAATTGATATATTTAAGGGACTCAATTGCAATTTTATAAACTTCAATATATTACAATTCAATTTGTGGGTTAAATTTACAAGTTATAAAAATTTTAATAATTTCATATTAAAGTTATGTAAATTGCACATTAACGATAATTACATTGCACATTAATGTTATGTAGATTGAACATAAATATTTTCATCAAATACTTTTTTTATTATTTTGTTGAGAAAAATGATATTTTATATAAAATATAACAAATATTATTTATTTATTTAGTTTGGTCGATCCAATTTTTTTTCGTTATACTAAAATTTTAAAAGTAAACACATATAATATAACCGACATAAATTTCGATCCCAAAAACATATTTTTGATCAGGTTCGGTCGATATAGTGCAATCTGACAGTCACTAATGTGCAATCCATCTAACACTAATGTGCAATCCTACATTCAGTAATGTGCAATACGAGTATACGACTAACTCTACCGTGCACTTGAAGTGTAACTATTTTTTTATAGAACTGCTTTAGGGTTTATAATTTCTTAGGTAATAATTATATTGTAGGTTGTATAGTTCAGTCGGTTCTGTTATTATTTTTCTTTTGCAAAAAAAAACCGAACTCGAGCTGAAATATTCAAAATTTAAATATTTTGTGAAAATACTATATGTTAATGTGCAATCGAACACATTAATGTGCATCTAGTTTAACACTAGTGTGCAGTCTGACAATCAAGAATTTGCATCACAATTTATATTAACATAAAACCGAACCGAAATAGTCGAATTATTTTGTTGACTAATCAAATTAACATAAATAAATGAAATAATTTATTATTTATATTACAAAAATTTATTTAGTATTTTAATAATTTTGTTTATTTCTCTATACTATTTTTTATTGAAAAAAAACAATAAATATGTATAAAAAATATGTTGTTATATATATAAAATAATATTTTATATAAATTACAAATTTAGCCCATAGATTTAATTGAAATATAGTTAAAACTTCTTAATTTACAATCAGGTCCCTTAAAAATATCTAATTTACAAAAAATAAAAAAAAAACCCACCACTCCTAGCCTTAATTTCTGTAACAAGTCTTCTTCCCCACTCCCAAAATTGCTCCTCATTTGACCTATAACCTACTGACCTCGAACCCGTGTCGCTGGACATCATCAAGCGAGGGAGCAACTTGGCCGCAGAGGTTGGGTAGATGGAGGAAGACGTGGCGGTGGTTGCGGCTGACCTGGAGCGGCCAACACGGGTGGGCGGACGTCAGTGTCGGCATTTGTGACGGAAATCCAAAGATATGGCGGCGCTGAATAGGCGGCCTTCGGAGAATTAGGAAGCTGGCAGTGGATAGCCTCGGTCGGCGGCACCGGTGGCGGAGATGGCGTCGGAAAGGAGCAGTGGTCAGTGAACGATGGCGAGCGACGGATTTCATGGCGGTGGTCGGGCTTCCACTCTCAGACGATGGTCAGCGGCGAAGTTCATCTACAGTGTGTGTGTTTGGGATTATTGTGCGCGTGTGTGTATCGGTTTAGTTGTGTGTGTGTGTGCGTGAGAGAGAGAGAGAGAGAGAGAGAGATAATGGGAGTAAGGGGCAAGTGGGGGGTGGCATGTTGTTGATGGTGGGGTGGGTCCAGGTGGATGATTGGGATATTACTACATTACCTTTAATGAGTGTAAAAATTAGCATTTTTTTGAGTCATTGGATCATATGATTTAATGAATAAGATTATTCTTATTTATTTTATTGAGCACCATTCTCATTAGATAGATACATACACATGAGATCTGATTTTCGAAGTGCATAACACTAAATAAACGTGATTTTGTAACATAAAATTTAGGAAAAACTGTGCAGCGACATCATGCCTAATATGTTGAAATAATTGATTGAAAGAATATTAAAAAGTTTGGCGATCAGCGGATAGCGGATTATATTAGCTGATTTGACCAGCGGATTGCATTAGCGGTTTTTAAATAAGTATTTGGTAAATAGCTGAAAGCTTATAACTGTTTGACATTGCAAAATGACCAATAAGGATATATTATTATTTAGGGTGTATTCTTTTAATAATAATATATTAAAACATTTAATATTCTTTAGTTGGTAATTTATAAATATTTTTTTTTTTTTTTTTTTTTTGCCATTTTTTTTTTTTTTTTTTTTTTAAATTTACTAACACTTGATGAAGAAGTTATGAATTTTATATTTTTCTAGATACATTAATCATATGAATGCCATATTATTATTTATTAACACCATAAACCAATGTAAATTGTAAAATAAATAATCCAAATTAAAAAGTTCCCTAGTAAATGATTCTTTTGTGAATCCTCTATCCCAAAACGCTGCTGAGCTTTTTCTAAATTAGAGTTTTGGGCCCAAAAAGCTTATCAAATAAGCTATTTACCAAACAGGTTCAATAGCGGATTTGACGGGTCAAACCTCTCAATTAAGTCAAATCCGTTAATTTATTTTCAATCCGCTATCTACCAAACGGGGCCATAATCTATATATATATATATAATAAGAATTACCATTTACTAAAAATAGTAGCAAAAAATTTAGGAAACATTTAATGCATAACCATTTTTGGAAACTTTTTAAATATACGCATTAATTGTTTCTATATCCATGTTTTCAAATAAGATCAAATAAGATATGATCAAAAGATTACGAAAATAAATTTATTAACTTTTTAAATATATGCATTAATTGATTCCATATACACGCTTTCAAATAAGATCAAATAAGATATGATCAAAAAATTACTTAAATAAATTTATTAATATCTGAATTATTTTCAATTATATTTATTATAATAAATTACAAGATTGATTTTTCGTGATTCATATTGATAATAATTTAGTCAAGATAAATATTATTTTATTAATATTTGTAATACTTTCATTGATATTCATTATAATAAATTAAAAGACTGATTTCCATGATCCATGTTGATAATATTTTGGTCAAAATAAATATTACACCATATTTTAAGTTCTAACCATAATATTAATTTTTTTTCACAAATATTCACTTTGTATCCAAAAATAATTATGGAAAATCGTAACAGGTAGTATTTTTTTTCCAAGTAATCAGACAAAACCAAATTGGTGAATTAATCTTTGCCAATATATTTTTTTCTTAAGCTTTATTTTGTTAAATATAAAAAACAAGTTGTTCTTCAAATTAATATAATTTAGCATTTAAGAGATAATGACCAGATACATTAAATAGTTTCACTAATTGTAAAAAAATAAAATTAAAATATATTAACTATTTTTTAGAATTTATTTGTATATTATTGGCGCCCATGATTATTTTTTTTATTTTGATTTATTTCTATAATTAAATTCTTGTAAAATATATTTTCGTTGCAAAGAATGCTAAATAAACTATAAATGCTTATAATGCAAATTAAAAAAATCTTGATCATAGAAGGGATTGAGTTTTTGGCATTTTCTAATTAAATTCTAAAAAAACATGTGTAGATTTTGTAAAATATTTATAAACTATTTAATTTTAAATTTATTTACATATTTTATATTGATTACATAAATAAATAATACTAACGTGCATTAAATATTTTTCATTACATAAAAATGAAAAAAAAGAAGACGTACAATTTCTATAACTTTATAAATAATAATGACATTATGCGACAACAAAGTTTATAATAAAATAATAATTTAATAATAATGACATTATATGATGAACAAGAATAAGTAAAATTGTTATTTTCTCTTATATCAAGGAATAAATATATATATAAAATCAAATTTATATTAGTATAAATGTGTTAGTGAGATAATATATTAATTATTTTACAAGTTAGCTATAACATGCTGGTATTTAATGTTTGGACTAAAAAAACAACGTTAAAAGAGGTGCAAAAAATAGATTGTAATCTTATTCTTTATTACACTCATTAAAAGAGGTGGAAATTAGATGGTAATCTATTGCGTTATCTATCATTATATAAAAAGAATAACCTTTTTACAAATTTAGAAACTTTTTCTCGCCAAAATCATTAAATATATCCTAATATAGTAATTGTTGGACAAATCTAAATAGGCAAAAAAATCGGCTCATTTTTTTTAGTTTATCAAAACCGTTGTTTGACAATAAATATTTGTTTTTATTTTTCCTATTTTTAGTATAAATCTACACGCTTATCTCTTCTGTTACAAAATCCCATTGCATACGTCTCCCGTGTTTAAAAAATTTCATCCCTTATCTATACAGATTTAAAAAAATAAAATAAAATAGAAACCAATTCATAATTACTACTAGAAATCCATTATCTTTAAAAAGGAAAAATAAAATAAAATAGAAACCAATTCATAATTATTACTGAAAATCCATTATCTACTTTAAGAAGCTAATTTTTATCGGTCTAATTACTAATATCTTTACAAATATTATAAGCTAACCATACAAAAAAGTATAATAATAATTTTGAAATGGTGTGTAATAAAATTTTTTTATATTATCTTATACAAAATAATTTTACATTGTTCGACCCCGAATCCTTAATTTATAATTATTAAATATTGTTTATCTTCCTTTTTAATTTATAATTATTTTTTTTGTTTCCTTTTCTTAAATAGGATCAATAGTAGTTTCCACTTGGGTCATTGAGTGACTCAAACTGGAGGTCTATTTATAATATTATTAATTTAATATTATTTCCGTACATCGCACGGGGTATACACTAATATACTTAAATAGACAAAACCTGTGAAAATAATTAATTTAATATTTCTATCATGGTACGTAGATAAGCATGATTTGAATCATATCTTGGATATGGCGATATCATTTCGTATGTTTGACCTAAAAGTTGATAAATGGCAAAATCAACAAAAACAGGATATAATTTGCTGGGGCCTTCTTCGTCACGTAACTAGCCAATCTTGATAATCTAGATAGGTCGTGGGGATAGGACTGCACGTGCTCGGTACGTGTTGATGCGAATATAGACCCATATCCTTACTAAGTACTAACCTTCCATATCCTTGCAATTGTATGATTTGAGGTATATTTAAAAGTATGAATAATGATAATGTAATAATCAAATTATTTTTGATGTTTTTAAAGTTTTGTGGTATTTATACATGCAAAATCTCACATCAAATCTCATTTTCAAACTTAAGGTTACAAAAAATTCAACTTAATTTTTTTTTTTTGAAAACATTTTAAATTTTAACAATATTACANATTTTGGAAGTATTCATTTGAATTTCTAAATTTTTTAAGATTTTAGAATTGTAGTGTATTTAATTTAGACTTCTAAAAATATCGAGATATTTAATTTATTTAAGATTAGAATTTATTAAAAAAATTTAAGATTGACTGAGATATTAAAAGAAAAAATCATATATGAAATTCCACTTCATATCACACTTCTAAAATTTAAAAATATTAAAAAATTTCAAATATCAAAAAGCCTCAAAACAAAACGTCATTCAAAACTCAAACGAATATACTCCTAAGTTTGAATGTAAAATTTGATTTGTGATTTTTGTAACATTGCAAACAAGTCTACAAAGTAAATAAAATGATTACCTTACTATTTTCTATTTTTTTCTTCAAATCCATACTCGAACTTAATTTTTTTTCTTAAAAAATTAGATCAAATAGATCGAACTTAAATTTTCTACCAGTTTTTCAATGTTTTTAATTATAAAATTATGTCAAAATTGGAGTTTAAAAAAAAAATGAATACTTTCGTTGAAAACATCTGTTTACCACAGGAAGGGGAAAAGAAAAAACAAAAACACCGACGAGAAATAAAAGAAGGGAAAACCCAACTGTACTTCTCACACAGCATCAGCATACAGCAGTTTGCAGGCTGCAGCCCTCTTCCCGAATGGAAACAAAATCAAGAAATTAGTACACCATATCTGCATGTAAATGCCAAAAATAAGATCACGAATTTCGTTAGCACCAAATAGTGTCCAATTTTTGACAGAGGGGCCTGTGTGAAAACTGAAAACCCCACCGCATATGTTTCAAATTCCCATCTTTTTTACTCTCTCTACCCGAGTTCTTGTTCTTAGATTTCTGTACGAAAAATTCAAAGGAGATCGAAAGTTATAAAAATATGGGTTCTTTGATGACAGAGAGTAATATGGAGAATCTAGAAGACTTCGAAACGAAGGAACCCATTATTTACATTAATGGGGCACGTCGTGTTTTGCCTGATGGTTTGGCCCATTTCACTCTTCTTGAATATCTCAGAGGTAACGCGTACTTTGGCAAAGATTAAATTTTTGAACTTTTTTTTTTGAGTGTTCCTTATTTTGGGGCTCTGTTATGATTTAATGATTAGCTTTTTGTGTGTTTTTGATTGCTTTGTTTGAAAGTTTTGTTTGATAGCTTTATTGATGGTAATCTACCCCATGAAGATCCAGATTAAAAAGGAACACTTTTTGATGTGACTGTATTCCTGTTCTATTAAAAGCTAACCTGGTGATTGATCATTCGATTTTGATTTTGGTGTTAGCTGATTTCTTGGATCCCTTGCGATAATTAAAAAGGTCATATACGGGGCAACATGTTAATTGCATTCATCTTGCTACAATTTATGAGTTGCAACTTTCTAAAATCGGCATTTTTTACTTTGTTCTCTTGATAGGAAGAATTTATAACTCCTAGAGTATTTATATCCCTCATTTTGTTAGCATTATAGTGACAGTTGCTTTTGGTGTGTTGTTTTTGGTAAACCTGCCTTTTGTTGGAACTATATATTGAAGACCGACTCATAAAGAAGTTTTTCACTGTTTGGTTGGTATCTTTTAGGTCTCTTTCATATTCTTGAATTGCTTATAGTACTTAAGAAATTGCTCTTGACACTTAGTCTTAGAGGATGAATGTAATTTGGGTTGAGTAAATATCAGGTAATATTGGTGCTGCAGCATGTAATAAAAACATGCTTCTGTCTATGAGGCACATTGGCTTTAATTTCTAAATGACTGTTGACGATTCTGATGCTATTAGAATCATTGATCCTCAAACTTTGTCTTGCTTTCTAGATGGGTATAACTCCGATAGAACTAATGCAGTTGTGCATTTGAACCTTCCTGCATTTCCTTATGGTTTTGTTTGTTTTACAAGTTTTTCTCTTTCTTACTATCATCCTGAATACAGATATAGGCTTGACTGGGACAAAACTTGGTTGTGGTGAGGGTGGTTGTGGGGCATGCACTGTGATGGTTTCTTATCTTGACCAGAATTCCAAGAAATGTGTGTGAGTCTTCCCCTCTCTCTGTTACCATTTAAGTACAAATATAATAAAATAATTTATAATAACTATTAGTCATCAATACATTTGATATTATTTATTATAATAATGATAAGATAAAAGAAAATTATTTGCGGTTCTCATGATTACTGGTTATTGGAGTGTAAGTCAGTATTTTTTGAATATATGACATGTCTATGATAATCAAACAAAGGAATAACTATTTGTATTTAAATTTTAACATGTTGGAATATTTTCAGGCATCTTGCTATTAATGCATGCTTGGCCCCTCTGTATTCTCTAGAAGGAATGCACGTTATTACAGTTGAGGGTGTGGGTAATCAGAGACATGGTTTACATCCAATCCAGGTATAACTAGTCTTTTGCTAATGAGAATGGTGTTGCAAAAAAAAGTATTACTTCTTTTACACTTATAATGATGCTCAAGTTTCCACATAAAAGCATTGCTCATATCATCTGTAGACTAAAGGTTAGAGAGGGTTAACTTTTTTGTACTTGTAAGTCACTTCCCAGAAAAATGATCTTAAGTTTCACATTAAGGTAAATGTTTACCTTAAAACTATATTTTAGTGACATCTGTAAGATCCTTTAGTTCTTCTAAGGTAGATTAGGTTTATTATAATATTCTCTTGGACTTACTTTCAAGCTTCAAAGTCACAATCACCTAATCATGGTGTAAGATGTTCAATTCCTGTTTCGTCATACAAACTATATTTCACTTTTGGCATTTGTTCCCAACATACTCGTGAATGTGCATTAATATCATTTTGTATCAAAGTATATTCTTATATCACCTATACTGACTCTACTAGGAATCATTAGCTCAATCACATGGCTCACAATGTGGTTTCTGCACTCCGGGTTTTATTATGTCACTCTATGCCTTGCTGAGATCTTCTCCAAGACCACCCACCAAAGAGGACATTGAAGAAAACCTCGTGGGCAATTTATGTCGATGCACAGGTTACAGACCAATAGTTGACGCATTTCGAGTATTTGCAAGAACAGATGATGCTTTGTACACAAATGACTCCTCAGGTCGCGCGGGCAGCGAGTTTATTTGCCCTTCAACAGGTAAACCGTGTTCATGTGGGTCGAATGTAAAGGGGGATGACAAAGAAATTACCACGAAAAGTATATGCTATGGTAAAGTTATAAAGCCGATCTCTTACAATGATGTTGATGGGGCTTCCTACACTGGCAAAGAGCTTATTTTTCCTCCTGAGCTTAAATTGAGGAAATTAACTAGTTTATGTCTGAATGGGTCGAACCAACTTAAGTGGTACCGTCCACTAAAGCTTCAGCATGTGTTTGACATTAAAGCCCGATATCCGGATGCCAAATTAGTTGTTGGTAATACAGAGGTAGGTATCGAAACAAGGTTAAAAAATCTGCACTATCCTGTTCTAATCCATGTGTCACATGTGCCCGAACTCAATCACATGGCCGTAAAAGATGAAGGCTTGGAGATTGGCTCGGGTGTTAAACTCTCTCAGCTAGTCAAAGTGTTACAAACAGTTATAGATGAACGTGCTTCTTTCCAAACCTCATCTTGTAGAGCCATCCTTCGGCAGTTAAAATGGTTTGCTGGGGTGCAGATAAAAAACGTTGCATCAATCGGTGGCAATATATGTACCGCAAGTCCTATATCAGACCTGAACCCTCTGTGGATTGCTGCTCGGGCAAGTTTTCGAATATCTGATAGTAAAGGGAACACACGGACTTGTCCAGCTGATAAATTTTTCTTAGGCTACCGCAAAGTGAATTTGGAGAGTAACGAGATACTTCTTTCGGTTTTTCTGCCCTGGAACGTGAAGTTTGAATTCGTGAAGGAATTCAAGCAGGCTCACAGGCGAGAGGATGATATTGCTATCGTGAATGCTGGAATGCGGGCCCGCCTTGAAGAGAAGGATGGGAAGTGGGTCGTTTCTGATGCGTTAGTTGTTTATGGGGGAGTTGCTCCTTACTCGGTTTGTGCAATTGAAACAAGTAAATTTCTTATTGGGAAGCAATGGAGCAAAGAGGTCTTGAAGGGCGTTTTGGGGATACTGGAGAATGATATCGTACTGAAGGAAAATGCGCCAGGCGGGATGGTGGAGTTTCGTAGGTCGTTGATTTTGAGCTTTTTCTTCAAATTTTTTTTGTGGGTCTGTGATCAAATGGATGGACTGGATTCTTTTGATGAAAAAGTACCAGCATCTTATCTTTCGGCAATAAAAGAATTTCACCACCCCTTTGTTATAGGAAGTCAGGATTATGACATTGTAAAGCGAGGGAGTGCTGTTGGAGCACCCGAGGCTCATCTTTCATCGAGACTCCAGGTAAGAATGCAAAAATCTTAATGCCTATATTTTTCTCTTTTCTGCTTCCTTTATCTCTACCTTCATTATATATTTTCTTATATTTACTTTACTTGCACGTGCACAGATACATTCAGTTGCACATGCATGTCATCACCTACATGTTAAACATCACTAGCAGTCTAGCATAGGCTTCAGGACTTACCTCTAAAGAAGATCTTATATGACACTTCTTGGCTGCCTAATCTTCATTTGAAACATTAGCTACTAGAATGCTTCTTTTAACTTTCGTTAAAATGAATATGTGCATCCCCATCTAAACAATGGCTCTTGGAGCATGTGGAGTCTGTTGTTGGCTTGAACCTTCCCACTATAAAATTACTATGAATTTTCTCCGCCAAATTTCTTGAAAATGTATGGACAACCTTCTGGATTCATATGTTGTTTTACTGAACTTCGATATATGACAAAGGAAAAGGTCCCTTGGGTTTAATCTCAACTAAGTTTCATAAACTGTGATTTTGCTGGTTGAAATTTAATGCCTTTTTGAGTTTGTTTACATGGGAGCCTTTTTCTCAGCTGAAGTCACTCTGACTTCTGATTAATGGCAGGTTACAGGTGAGGCAGAGTATACAGATGATGTACCCATGCCTCCTAATGGCTTACATGCTGCACTTATATTAAGCAAGAAGCCTCATGCTCGTATCCTTTCCATAGACGATGAAGCAGCAAAATCTTCCCCTGGGGTTGCGGGTATATTTTTTGCTAAGAATGTGCCTGGGAACAATAAAATCGGGCCAATAGTAATTGATGAGGAACTTTTTGCTTCAGAAGTTGTTACGTGTGTGGGTCAGGTAAAGTTTATTTATTTCTTACTGTTGTAGGAAATGTCTTTATCAAAGCTTTTATGTGGTGGACCTTTCTTAAGTATGTTCCTGGGGCCTTAACTCATTATTGGTACCGAGTTGTATTATGGTGATTCTAAGGTTAGAAGGCCTAATGTCAGTAGGCACCCACATACCATAATACCATACATAAGTAATTAAATAAATTGTTTATTATTTAATACAGAAAATGTTTATAGTATTAAAAAGTAATTAAATCCAAGGTTAAGGATCAATAACTAAATGACATTCCTTAACTTTATCCTCTTGACACAATGTCAAGTGCTGGTGAAGTAATTAACATCAAGATAGTACAACGGTGCAAAGGGTGCCTGACCATAGAATTTTTTGAGGAAAGAGATTATATATTTTTATTTGTGGAAAGAGATTATCTTTCTTGAAAGATCAAATGTTTGGTAACCCGAGTTACGTGACTGATGAATTTTACGCCAAGATTAGGGTTGCATTTCGATGATTTCTGGGGAGTACTTTAACAGCAAGTCCGGGATAAGTGGATCTATGTACGACCCACCATTGTGACTTGAAAAATATCACAAAACTTGAGTTTAATGATTTACCACCATTGTGATGGTACTTGAAGAAACTCAATGGATTTGACATACAACAACAACAACAACAACATACCCAGTATATTCCCAACAGGTTGGGGTCTGGGGGGTCAGTTGTACGCAGACCTTACCCTTGTAATTATACAAGGAGGCTGTTTCCGTAGCGACCCAAGGTGCATTGCGCCGTTTGATATATTTTTTTTTTCTAGAAACTTCACTAATAGAAGAAGCACTAGAATTTAATTGAGCCATTTTGATCTAGTCCATTATTAGCACTATGCGAGGAGAATTGTCAACAATGACTCTTCCAGCTCCATTTGCAATGGACAATCAATGGATTTGACATAATTAGCTTCAAATTCACCGCTCAATGAATCCTTACAGAATTGTTCTCATTTCTACTCAAACATTACTTTCTTTTTGCTACTGCTTTCTATAATTTTTTTTCTCTCTCAAGTCTCCAGATTAGATCATATATTGTGGAACCTATGTAATTATGAATCTGTCTATTAAACAATGATTTAGCATTCTTGATCATTAAATGTTACAGAGTAGTTAAGATTCTATAAAAAATGAGTTAGCTTTCTTGTTCGTTAAAATATTAGAGTTTTCACGTTTGGAAATTTGATTTATCTGTGTAAATGATTAATGAAATTAATAAAAAATTGTGAAAATATATCTCGTGGACTGGTGGTGGAATATCCAAAATTTAGCATGGGCACGAATTAGCTGCAGTGGAAATTGACCTGTTTAACTTCTAAACAAACAAGAATGATATTCTGTGACCTGCTTTCTCTTCTATTTGCGGCCAGCTTACGCACTAAAGTCGCATGTTTCTATGTTACTATCTTGTAGGTTATTGGGGTCGTTGTGGCTGATACACATGAAAATGCTAAAAACGCTGCTCGAAAAGTGCATGTTCAGTATGAGGAACTACCAGCAATCTTAACCATTGAAGATGCCATAAAGTTTAATAGCTTTCATCCCAATCCTGAAAGACTTCTGAGGAAAGGAGACGTTGATAACTGCTTCTCTTGTGGGCAGTGTGATAATATAATAGAGGGAGAGGTCCATGTTGGGGGTCAGGAGCATTTTTACCTGGAGCCACATGGCACTTTTGTATGGACAGCTGATGGTGGAAATGAGGTTCATATGATCTCATCCACTCAAGTAAGTTTCTTTCTTTCATTTTCTTTCCTTCCTTTTCAATTCCTTTTCACTTTCTATGCATAGGCCCTCAAGGGCTAATGTATTTCTTTTTGAACTTGCAATGGCCCTCAAGGACAAATAATAGAACCTTTTTGCTGGTACATTAGTGAATGCGCTATGCCATTTGCAAATCGACATTCTAAATCGAAAGCCTTGTTCCATTTTTTAAATTGGAAAAAATTTTGGATGTATTAGTTTTATTTGTTAGTGAGAAACCATCATTGAGAAGACACGATAACTATTTTTGTCTCGGTACATTTATGGGTACTTGCGGTTGTCATGAAACTTTGAAATTGAGATTGGCGCTAATATTTAATGCATCAAATAGTTAATTAGAAGATATGTGCATCACTCAATCATTGTACTATTTTGGAAGAGTTACTCCTACTATCACTTAGCCAATAAAACTTTGCATGAGACTTATGTGGCTTGAGTGCTACAAAGTAGTAATTGGACCTCCTTACCAACAGTTATTAGGCTGTGGTTTTGAAAATGATTTTTCCATGTTATGTGCATTATGTTTTACGTGTGTCCAATGTGAAAATAGGATTTTCACTATTTAGTCTATCTTGTTTGAATTGTAACTATGCTTTATTGACAGGCTCCTATGAAGCACCAGAAATATGTGGCTCGTGTTCTTGGGCTGCCAATGTCCAAAGTTGTCTGCAAGACCAAAAGAATCGGGGGTGGTTTTGGAGGGAAAGAAACAAGATCTGCTTTCATTGCAGCTGTGGCTGCTATTCCTTCATATCTACTGAATCGCCCTGTAAAGCTTATATTAGATCGGGATGTAGACATGATGATCACTGGGCAACGTCATAGTTTTCTTGGGAAGTATAAGGTATTTTTTGTCTCCGTAATTGCTGTGCAAAAATTTGATTCTTGATAATTAGGATAATATTTAACCATTTTTATTATTTTTTCATTTGTATATTTTTTCGACAAAGTGACCATATTGAAACTGACTGACATTTTTTTTTGGTTGAGAGCAACAGAGTGAACACAAATAAAACACAATTGATTTTAGAATTTGCAAAATCTGCATCATGACAGCTTCATATACTGGCAGAATATTGAGGTATACAGAACTGGGTAATTGGTCATTCTTTGTACAGGAAGATATTCACTGCTGATCCATATTCGTTAACAGTTTACTTATTAATGTATTTTGTTTTGCTTTTTCCCCCTGTTGCTCACTCCATAATGTTGAATAAACATAACTGATGCTTTACTGATATCTTGTAGGTGGGTTTTACGAATGAAGGAAAATTACTCGCATTGGATGTTGAAATATTCAATAATGGGGGAAACTCTCTTGATCTTTCGTTTGCGGTGCTTGAACGATCCATGTTTCATTCAGAGAATGTATATGAGATCCCGAATATTAGGGTTAAAGGAAAGGTCTGTTTCACTAATATGCCAAGTAACACTGCTTTCAGAGGATTTGGGGGACCACAAGGTATGATAATTGCTGAAAATTGGATTCAACGAATCTCCATGGAAGTTAAGAAAACTCCAGAAGAAATTAGGGTATGTACTATATCTTCACGAGTAATTATTTATAATTTTGTATCCGTCAACTGATGATAAGCACCCTAATATTAGTTTATGATTGTGTAATACTTCCTCCTATTCATAATAAGTGTCATTTTAAGAAGTTGCACAGTAATTAAGAATATTTTTTTTGCCAATAATAACCTTTTTTAATGAAGATAGAGAATGATGCTTTGGGAAAAAATGAATAGTGAATATGAAAAGACATAGTGTATTTATTAGCTAAATGAGGGTAATAATGGAAAAATATGTACAAAAGATCCAAAACGACATTTATTTGGTAAATAGTTAATAAAGCCAAAATGACATTTAAAAAGAATAGGAGGTAGTATAATTTTGTCCTCTTATTTTTCATTTTTTTCTTGTTTCTCTATGTTTTGTTTTTTTTAGGAGATGAATTTTCAGAGAGAGGGATCAGTGACACATTATGGTCAACCGCTAGAAAATTGCACCTTAGAGCGTATTTGGAAACAATTGAGGATATCATGTAACTTTTCGGGTGCTCGTGAAGAAGTTGAGCAGTTCAACCTTCATAATAGGTGGAAAAAACGTGGAGTCGCAATTGTCCCTACAAAATTTGGAGTTGCTTTTACTGCAAAGTTTATGAATCAGGTAGTTTTCCTTGTCCACAGTTCTGCAACTTTCTGAAACAGCAAAGGTTATAATATCTAATTCTCTATTTCTTTTAGATTAAAAAATATATTGTTTGTTATTTACGATTTGATAGGTTTTGTCTCGACTCATATTAGTCCTGATATTGACTATGATTTGTCAACTGGCTTTTCCGGTTTTTAGGCAGGTGCACTAGTTCAAGTGTACACAGATGGAACTGTATTAGTCACTCATGGGGGTGTTGAGATGGGGCAAGGTTTGCATACAAAAGTGGCTCAGATTGCTGCATCCTGCTTCAACATTCCACTCAACTCTGTATTTATATCCGAGACAAGTACTGATAAGGTGAAATAATAATTTGATTATTTTTTCTTATATTTCAAAT
>BKCP01005483.1:332363-356536 GCA_008636005.1 Striga asiatica | reverse complement strand
TTATCTTTATCATCTTGAAAGAAGAAAAGGAAATGTTATTGTAATGAGAGGAAGATGAAATTTCAAACAGCAAACATCTTGTTTTTCATCTTTCTTGAGTATTATTCTGGTCCTCCTGTGTTAAAACCACGCACGTTAATTTGGAAGGATGATTTCATAGTTGTTTAGTATGATTTAAGTTTTATTGTTCTCTCCAGTAGTGCATGGCTGCAAGCACTTAAAAGAATTGTGTACACCCAGGCTAGTCTATATTATTAGATGGACAAGTACTTTCTAGATTGAAACAGAAAATAAGACATCCATGAAGACAAAGTACTGCTGGTTATTGAATGAGGACAATAATTTTGAAAATCCAGAAATTGATGGAAAGACTTCGTTTACTTGGAGATGTAGGTCCTTAAATAATACATTATGTATGTTAGAAGTTATGTTTGTCCCACATCGAATAGTTACTGGGCCGTTATTGTGTATAAGTGTGGGTTGGGCACCCTTTCCCTTTGAGCTAGCTTTTGGGGATGAGTTTTACCCAGGCCCATTTATCAATGTAATTTGGAATCTGCTACACATTGTTACATAAATCATTTTCATATTCTAACTCTATTCCCATCATAGTTATTAGTGGACTATTAGAATTTTTTAATCTCAGAAAAGAAAGAACTAAGTTCTATACCTGTTGGAATGTCTTATGAAATTGCAAGATCTTATACCTATTTCTGTACTAAATTCTCTATAAAGAAATGCTTTGGATTTTAAAAAAATCTAAACCTAATTTCCATGATTAAATTAGTTGATGCAATTTCTATGAAGCCAGCTGGCACTCTTATGGACTCAACCACGTGTGATTTATCGACACATGCCAACATACCATTTGTAGCTTCATAAGGAGCACAATTACTGGTTCTTGTTCTATAACAAGACCAAATTGATGTTAGTGAAACATATGATGTTCATACCTTGTAAAATATAATTTCTGCTCGACAGTGACATCCTGTATATGCTTCGTCAAAGTGCTACTAAGTATCACATGATGAGGCGTTTAACCGTTATTTACTGCTCATATCCATGTTTAACATTATTTTCTTCATAAGTACTTTTGTCGTTCATTTTAAGTATGTTTAACAGTTTATTGTCTTTACAATTAACTAGGTTCCGAATGCATCACCTACAGCGGCTTCTGCAAGTTCCGATTATTACGGGGCTGCAGTTTTGGATGCATGCCAGCAAATTAAAGCAAGGATGGAGCCTTTGGATTCTACCCGTAATTTTGGTTCTTTTGCTGAGGTAATAATATAATTGCTGGTTATTTCATGTATTTGCACTGCACTTGGTTCTAGGTATTAGCAAGCCAGATTAATTAAATGCTAGGGACATATCTCCTTTTCATCTTTAAGTTTGACAGAAACTAGGTTTATTTGTATGTTATCGGAAGTCATTCTTGATGGTCTATGCCAGTAGGTTCATCGCAAGTCAGTCTCTGTTATGTAACTACTAACTACCAAGTGGAGCAATTATGTCTCAAAATTCCCTGAAATGCCTTGACGCCTGGAGATGTCTATGGAAATTACATAGGCTATGTTTGGTAAAACTAGCTCATCTTATCATTAATTTTCAAGTTTATAGCTTATAGCTGAAAAGTTAGCTTATATGATAAAAGTGTTTGGTAAAATTAGGTGATTTATTTCAACTAGCTTATTTAAAAAGCTACCCAAAGAAGCTTATGAGATAAGCTCGAACTTTTAAAAACGATCGTCTTACCAAAGAAAACTTATTTAAATACAGGAAACTTATAAGCTAACAAAATAAGCTATAAGCTAGCTAATTTGTCTATCAAACGTAGCCATAAGCAAAACTGATATTTTCATTGAAGAGCAAAATTCTAATCAAACATGTAGAAGTTAAAGGATTAAAACTGCTAACCTATGAGTTGTAGGACTAAAATTGCGATTTTAACCTGGATTTTGGTCATTAGTAGGTTGAATGTTACCCTCTGTTTCATTAGGTGGGCATACTTAAAAAAAAAATGCAGTCCTTTACAATGTGATGTCATACTTTTAATTAACAATGTAAACTGTTTTCACTTTTTATGGGAAGTATGACATTTCACTATATACCTATAGTTTTTTGTTCAAAAATTATGATGGGTTGACTAATTGAACATCCGTTAATTTGTTTTGCCGCTTAACAACATTTGTGTTATTACTATGATGCCAACCGTGGTTGTAAAAACTGGATCGGACCGACCGGTTGGACTGGAACCAGTCTTCTTTTGAAAACCGGTTGCTAAAGAACGTTCAAGAAACGGCCGGTTGGACTTGTTCAAAATTTTTATGTAGTTTTAATATAATAAGTATATTTTTAATATAAAAATATATATTTTTACAAATATATGTTAAAATTTTTGGATATGTGTAAGTTGTTACATCAATTAGTTTAGACATTTGCAAGTTTTAAATTATGTAAATATTTATTGAATGATTGTATATATAAAATTTATTATTTGAAGTACTGTATAATATTCGCAAATACTATAAATAAATACTGGTACAAAACCACTGCTCAAACCAAACCAGTGAACTATGGAACCTCTAACTTTACCGGTTTGTTGACTGGTCTGGTTTTCAGAACATTGATGCCAACTGTATGACAAAGAGCTGTGAATTAAGTAGATACGACAAGGTATAATCTGGATGAATCTGCACATAGATAATAAGTGGTTATGATAAAGGCATGTTATTTTACCGTCATCTGCATAGAAAATCTACATGTTTCATTTCGAAACATTTATTTCATCCGACATGTCATGTTGAGATTTGTTTGAGATAATAAGTGATTTGATGTGAGTTTGATGGTTTGAAATATTAGCTTGCTATGGCATGCTATATGGAGCGAATAGACCTTTCGGCTCATGGATTTTATAAGACGCCAGATATTGGGTTCGATTGGACAACTGGTGTAGGGGTCCCTTTCAGGTACTTCACTTATGGGGCTGCTTTTGCCGAAGTGGAAATCGACACGTTGACTGGGGACTTCCATACGAGGCGAGCTGATGTGATTTTGGATCTTGGCTTCTCTCTAAATCCAGCAATTGATGTTGGACAGGTTTGCATCTTATCCATTTTAAAAGAGTTCATTATAGTACCATTTATTTTTCATTTTTTGCTAATGAGATGTTTTATAAAAATTTATACGGTTTTCCGAATTCAGATTGAAGGGGCGTTTGTGCAAGGTCTTGGATGGGTGGCTCTTGAAGAGCTAAAATGGGGCGATTCTGCTCACAAATGGGTATCGCCTGGCTGTTTGTATACTTGTGGGCCCGGTGCCTACAAAATTCCGTCCATTAATGATGTCCCTTTCAAATTGAATGTCTCCCTCTTGAAGGTAAGAATGTTAAAACCTCTTTCTTATTTCTTGCATTTTTTTTTTATTTTTATTTTTTTTTNTTTAACGCCAGTTTAGTGCTTCTAACTTGGGTGTGTTCATTTTATAATTTGCGAATTTGTTTCTCAATCTTGTCATTTTATAATTTGTGAATTTGTTTTTCTATAACATTTCCCACAGCAGGCTGATATTCAGTTTTCTCATCTTTCAATTCATGGTGTGCACCCTGCATTATACCATTTTGGTACATTTTGTCTGAGAAGAACAAATTTCATCGAGACCAATAAAACCATTATACTATTAGACTAGCAAAAATACCGATGTGCTTGTTTTTCTTACAGGATGCTCCAAATGACAAGGCCATCCACTCATCCAAAGCAGTTGGTGAGCCTCCATTTTTTCTGGCATCATCTGTTTTCTTTGCCATAAAAGATGCCATCATAGCTGCCCGGGCCGAATCGGGCCTCAAGGATTGGTTCCCGCTGGATAATCCAGCCACTCCAGAACGTATACGGATGGCCTGTATAGATGACTTCACAAAACCCTTTGTTGATTCCAATTGTTTTCGCCCCAACCTTAGTGTGTAGTGCCATTGCGGATTCACAATCGACCACGAAAAATCATGAAATAATGAGAGAGAGAAAATAATGCCAAGTTTGTGAAGGGGATCAGATGATAAATGGTCGTTGTAATATTTATTGTACATACTTTGACACACTATGGTTTACAATCATGCATGTAACATATGTAAGAGGGTGCTAAGAGGTGGTGAACATTTTGCTGCTTGTTATATTCTTGGGTTCATATTTTATTTAGTCCATATGATACAGTCAATCCACACACCAAATAACACATAATTGCGAAAATGGTGCAATAATTGATTACTTGCGTGGAGATATTGGTCGCGAACTTTTGATTTCCCAAATATTCATAGATAATAATGGGGGAAAATTCTTATTTAGTACCCAAGTTTGTGGCCTGTTTGTTTTTTTTATTATACATCAGATATCCACTTAATCAGTTTGCATGATATATGTTTTCATTATTCATCACTTTTTGGTGCTTTCTTAGTCAACCTGTTTTTGGTTAAAATGTGACCAGTCAAAGGGTCGAATTACAGGAACAATTGGTTATTTCCCGACAGCACTGTTGTAGAGGTGAATTGTCCCAAAAAGACCCTAACACTCGACAAAACTCGCTTTTCAGACCATAATTTCGTCTTCAATCTTGTTCCAATTTGAATCGCAATTTACTCTATATTCGTTCAAGTCACTTTTGAGCGCGCACGCAATAAAAGGACATGCACATAAAGCACAAGATCGAAATTTTCCTTAGGTTCTCCACAAAATGCATTCAGAATCTTGAAATGCAGAAGCATCGTAAACCCGTGAAATTCCCACAAAAAAAAAGAAAAGAAAAGAAATTCGATAGTTTGAGATGAAAAATATCAGAATCCGAAATTTCGATACTCACTCTCTCTCTTTCATGCCGTTACACTGTTAGGCACGCCCCTGCTCGTGGTCCCACTCCCGGAGCTCGGCATCAGCAGCTCGAACGGATAAACCCCGGATCTGAATTCCTCCTCTCGATTCTCTCCAAAATTCCCGGCTCCCCGCACCAACTCTCTAGATCCTTCCTCTGCCCAATATACTCTTCCTCGGGCGAATGACCAAGCACGGCTGCATACTTGGCTTCTTGAGTCAAACTCGGAGGTCCACCGACTCGTGGTACCAAGCCTGCAGCTGGGTGTCTATCTGGATCCGAGTAACAGTGGCCCACGTACTTTGTTACGAGGCTCTCGATTGCGGTCCAGATGAGGAGGCTGTCTTGGGCGTACTCGATTGCTAGTTTGATGCCATGAGGACTCTCCGGGTCCCACACTGCCATTCGTTCCTCTTGCATGAAAAGTAGGACATTTTTAGCGTACTATCCAATGCGCACACCTTAGTGAGGTTCCATCCCACTAGGCTTATAAAATAGACTCATTTACCCTATAGAATCAATGTGGGAAAACTCACAAGTAATATTCTAATAAAAAGTTAGGTGGCTACTACTGACCTTCGTCTGGAAGCCCTTCGAGGTCGAACCTCCACCAGTCTCTATAGGCATAGCTGCATGATATTGCGGTGTCTTGATCACGTGCTAATTCTAACTAAGGTGACTTATTGCAGACTATTATATATATAGGATAATATAAGAAAACATACATTTAAGAATTGCAAATGGACACTGTCACATGTATTTAATAAGGAAATTGCACCCAATTGTCAGTGCGTGATGAATCCTCGGTGCTTGATTTGCAAAAAGAACCCCCGTGCCTTTCATTGACAATATTGAAAGGTAAATTGCAAAGGAAGCAAGATTGAGGTTTAATTTGCAATTTACCGTATTTTTACCTTGTCGTAGAAAAAGACTCGCCTTTTCCCGGGGTTAATCTCCGCTGGTTGTACCCATGATCCGCAAGAGAAACATACAACACTGTCAATGCATATGTTCTCCAAGAAAAACTCCTCTGGATACTGATTGTACACATAAACAGCCCCTGGCACTCCAAAAGTGTGATTCTCATCCTCAGCCTTGAAACTTCTAGTCCAGTTAAGTATAGCTTCCTTAGCCGAGCGAAGAATAGTCTCTATAAAGCTCGCTGGTTTCTTGAATGTCACAGTCACACGAGCTAGCGCTATGGACTTCTCTTCAACAGAACATATCATCTCATACTGATTTTGAGCTCCGGCTAACTTCACATCAATCTTTTTTCCCATTTTCTCGTGCAATCGTGGCAAGCTGGCCCGGCAAGTGAACTTGTACTGTGTTTTGAGGTGGTAACCTTTGGAATGAAGCAAAGGACAAAGAGAGTTTGATGAGATGACCAAAATTAATGCCTGCTGATGATGACATGCTTTGTGGAGAGAAATTTTAAGTGCTGGCTATCAAGTTTTGGGGGAACTCATACTGATTGTAATATTTATAGGGAAAAAGCAATGTAATTTGTAATCTATTGTGCAATATTAAATTATTTCCTTTTGTGTGCATAGCATAGAAAAGTATAGTTTGGCGATTAGGATTCGAAACGGGAATCAATGGGCTGGATTAATATATGTAGGACGGATTCATTGTATCTAACAAGCAAAATTGTCTTTCCTCCGAGGGGCTGCTACACCTTGCATTTGCCACAAGTTTCAGAAAAAGTTTCATATTTGTTATAGTATTAGTATGCATTAGTAAAACGTTTTTATTATTATTATTATTTAGGTTCTAATGATTCTCTTTTATTAGCAAAGAGAATGTGATGATTGCCATTTAAATGGTCCTGCCACAACTTTGTACTATAATTTGGTTTGTCTATCTAACCACATGTAGACAATAGTTCAATTGCACACTTGAATGCTTTCTACCCACTTTCCATCCAACACCCGTTGCATCAGATGAGGTGTTCAGTTACTTAGACCAGTTCGGGAATCCTCTCTCAAGTAATAATAATACCATCAATTTTCTTAAAATTTGCCAACTCCTAATTTTCTAAATTCTTTAATTCAATGAATCAAACAATCAAATTTTCAAAAATGAGAAGTTGAAGAAAAAGCCGCGGAATTGGCCTATTTCTTGCGCATAGCTCATCCAGCAGCGCCACTAAGGTTTATCATTCGATTCTAAGGGCTAAGGCGTTCGGGCGAGTTATTTAAGCTCCACGCCCTCCTTCCTGTGAATTCAAATTCGATCAAGTAGAGTGCACTAAGTTTGTTGCAAATTTAATACCAAAACATTGGCGAAACCTTTTTTTTTTTTTTTTTTCANTTTTTTTTTTTTTTTTTTTCAAACGGTAGATTCTCATAAATAAAACACATAATTACAAGCAGATAACAATCGGTAACAGCCGAAAATAGCAACTACATGCTGGAATCTTTAGGAGGATAACCTGCAAGGCAGCCTAATCGAAATTGGTCCCACATATATTGCAAGTTGTAAATTAGGTCATATATGTTACAAAATTGGTCTAATTTTTTTAATCGCAAGAATAATCATATTTATTTTAAATAGTAGGAACTAATTTCACAATTTTTTTTTTATTTTTTTTAAAGTATACATGTTTTCTTCATTTTAAATTGCTTATATTAATATAATATATAAATATTATATTACAATATAAAATAATAATTATTTTCGTTATTTAATATTAATACGTAAAAGGTTGTAATTCAATTGAGAAATTAATAGGTAATCCTGAGTTAAAATAACGAGTGATTTCTAAAAAGTTATATAGACTAAATAGTTCATGTGTTTAATATATTTTTAATAAAAAATATTGTAAACGCAATCAATTAATAGAAAAACTACAACATAAAAATTTTAATATTTAAAAAGGAATGCAAAAAATAAAATGTTATGTTGTAATGAAAAATCCAACGATAAGATGTTCCACTAAAAATTCTAAAGGATATTTCATTTGAAAATATCATTTGCTATTCCAACATAGATCAAATTATATTATAGTGGAATTTTAATGGATTTAATGATTCGAGTTACCATTATTTATTTCTTGTGTGAATTTTATTTTTGGGAACATATCAATGAACGTTGCATTGGAAAGCTAATTGCAGTGATAGATACATACAATTTCATAATGGGGGCACTATTTAACTAATAGAAAAAATATACCATCAAAATAACATAATGTAATTACAATATTTAAATTTTACCTTTCAAAATTTGTCATCTTTCTCATCTGTAATACATGTTTACAAATCTTTACAGTTACAATAAGTTAAAAGTATTAAAAAAAAATATAATTTTTCTCAACCAAAAGTAAGCAAATCATTGAAAAAAATATATCTTTTAAAATCTGATGAACAAAAAATTTATGTTGTAGTATAGATGACTCGACAATATTGTTGATGAATTTATAAATTATGACTAATTGATTATAATATTAATGAGAAAATTGTAATTGTATATAATATAATATTAAGATATATAAATAGATTATATATTAACACATATGACCAAAATAATATATTCTTTAAAAATCTTATGAACAAAAAATCTATGTGGTAGTATAGTTGACTCGACAATATTGTTAATTAATTTATAAATTATGAATAATTGATTATAATATTAAAGATAAAACTGTAATTGTATATAATATAATATTAAGAGATACAAATAATTGATATATTAACACATATGACCGAAAAAGTTCTATACATAATATTATGAATTTTTAAGCAAATACAAAATTTAAAAACATATGAAAGAACAATATAAAATAAAAAAAATATTAAATCTGACAAATGATATTAAAAATTACTAACTTGTAATACGTACTAATAAATATTAAAAAATAATAAATAAAATATGTTATAATTAATAAAAGTAAACATAAACCTTTTAACACTTATTAATCCTATATGTAACTTTTAGGTGATATACAATAGTTATCTTTACCTTTATCCATGTAGGTTAGGAAAAAAAAAACACTTGATTATTTTAATTTTAAATTACTATTTATTTGCTATTAGGTTTTTACGTATAATATATATATAATATATATATATATATATAAATAATAATTATTTTAATTATTTAACATTTAATATGTAATAAATGTAACTCAATTGGGAATTTAATAGGTAATCTTGAGATAAAATAATGAGTTACTTTAAAAAATTATATGGATTAAAAAGTTCATGTGTTTAATGTATGTTATTAGAAAAATTGTAAACACAATTACTCAATAACTACTACCTTATATCTAATGTTTAAGAAGGAATACAAAAAAAATTAGTATATTGCAATGGGAAATGCATATGTAAGATATTTCAAAGAAAATTCGAACGGATATTTCATTGGTAAAGCTTTTATTGAAAAATTTCATTAACTATACAAACAGAGATCAAATTAAATTACATTGAAAATTTTGTGAATTAAATCATTCCAATTACTATAATTTATTATTGTTTGAATCTTTGTTGAATTTTTTTAAGGATCGTATTTCGACCGTTGAAAAAACTGTCATTGAAATTGTAAAAAAATTAATAGAAGTTCCATTAGAAAACTAATTGCAGTGGCCGATCCAAAATAATTTTATATTGGGCACTATATAGTTAATAGAAAAAGTATAGCATTAAAATAACATAATGTCATTACAATTTATAAATTATACTTTACATAATTTGTCATGTTTCTCACTTGTAATACATTCTAACACATCAGTACAGTCACAATAAGTTAAAAAGTATTTAATAAAAAAAATGACAATTTTTCTCAAATCAACATAAGAAAATCATTGAAAATAATATTTTTTTAAAAAAAATTATAAACAAAAAATCTATGTTGTAGTATAGCTGACTCGGCAATATAATTGATTAATTTATGAAATATGAATATATAACTAGAATTTCTCTTGCATTAGTTATAAAAGACATAAAAAATATATTTTGAAGATATAGAAAAAAATATGTTGAAAAAGAGAGATTTGAAACTGTCATCAAGATTGAAATAATATAATTAGAGGATAAAATTGTAATTTTGAGATATATTATATTTTCTTTAGTTGTGATGCCGCGTTTATGTTATAACATTAATAAAGTTATGAGTTGAATTAAATTATAATTGGTTGAGTTGTAAATTAATTCATTATGTATCTTTCTTTCTTTCAATTTCATTTTTAAAATAGGGGACATGATAAAAATTATGAAAAAATGTTCCCACAAATTTTTATTAGATTCCTTACGTTATATGCTTTAGGATGGAGGGTTGTGTCGGATCTATAAAATAAACATAGATCTGCTCATGATTCCAATAAAATATTTTTGCTAGAATTAGATTCCTTGTGACATATTTTTCTTACATAGATCAGAAAATTCATACTAAGAAAAAACAAAAAATGGATGTAAATATACAACTATCACCAATATTAACTATGTGAATTAAAAGGAGAAAAAACGAGTTGTATGTGAAATTTTATTCAACTAACACATAAAAATTCAATGAGTATGAAAATGAGTTGCTTAATATTTTTCTCAAACATTGGGAAGAAATTCTAAACCTTTTAATCTAATAATCAGTATAAAAGTACATTTTTTATCAAATATATTATTATTATAAATATATAAATAAGTAATATTAAATTTTATTTTATCTTATGTGATTATATTAGTTGTTGTCTAATAAATAAGATATTTTGGTAACAACGTCATTATATGAAACACGTACAAAAAATGATGCAATATATATAAATGTGCTATAATTCGTTTAATAAATAAAGTATTATTTATCAATAGAATAAAAAACTATTAAAATAATAGTAATGGAATTGAAAAGAAAACGTCTGAATTTTCTTAAACAAGTATGAATACCAATATTTAGAAACAAAAAATCTTTTAAAAATAATACTTTATTTGTTGCTAGCGTTTAAATATATGGACTCTGTAAGAAATTGGATCTCATAAATAATGATCCTATATTATCAATTTTTAATTTTAAATAATTAAAAATTTAAAACTTTATAATACATAATGTAGATTTTAATAATGATTTCGTAATAATAACGTTCAAAGATGACTAAGAGTCATAAAATAGAATTCTAATTCTTCTCATCTCAAATATTTTAACAAATGATATGCTTCTCAATGTTGTCTCATTGTTTTGTTTTGTTTGATTTTGTCATTGGTGAAGAATCAAGAAAGGAACTTTATCTCGAGTTTTTTGAGTATTATGTATGATGCATAAAGTTGGACGATAAAAGCATTAAACAGTTATTGGACACATAAATATTACAAATCCAAACGAATGTGAAAGATATGAAGATAAATAATTCTAAAATTATTGCAAGAACTAGATGATCAATGATTTGCAAACAATAGATTATATAGTTCGTCTATCTTCCAAATAAATGACATTGAAAATGAAACGTTGGAGCCTGATCAAAACATTTTTGAATGTTTGAATGAAGTTGACACTTCTTATAAGAGTATTTATAATTTCATTGGTGTATTCTGCTTGAACATATGTGCAATTATTTTATAGTATGAACTTTTAGTTAATGTGTGATGATTTAAAAAAAACCTCGGGAAAAGTACATGTAATAGATATTTTGAATAGTCAACTTTTATTTAGAGATGAAGTTCATTCCCTTCCGTAGGGAGATACATACATGGGGTAGGTATCAATTTGTCGATATATATAGAGAGAGTAATTTAATAGTTTATACAATAGTTTATACAATGATAAAAAATAATCAACAATTTTAATGACACGATTTGTTATTTTGCAGATATATTCATGCATGGTTAGTAGAAAAATAAAGATAATACAACCATGAAGTTTCACTATATGTTTGGCTAGAATATTTCTTAAGTGTTTGAATAAAGTAGACGTTTTGCCAAATGAATTAAGATGAATTTTGTAATACTATTGAATCAATAATGCTTTTTATGAGGACGTCAAAACCAAAATGAAAGAGAACGCTATCGAATCATCTAACATAAACAAATAAAAGAACTAATGCATGTATAATATATAGTAGTCATTATTTAGTTAGTTAGTGTTTTTGTTGGGGTTGTAATATGTTATTTAATTCTTTTTATATTAGGACATCGTTAAGTCATTTTAGAAAAAATAATTTGTTATATAGTTTGTTTCATTAATTTGTTCTACATTTTTTTTCATTCAAGTAAGGATATATTTAATAAATTAATTTATTTGTTTTACAAAACTTAATCGGCAAAAATCGATTACATTATGAGCTCATTTGTTCTACGTTTTATTTCATTCTTGCAACGATATTTTTAATAAATTGATTAATTTATTTTACTAAACTTAATTGGGAAAAAACATTCACCACCATGTGCATCGCACGTGCACTTTACTAGTCTTAGAAAAAAATATAAACAACATGATTTTTCAAAATTACTAATTATCTTATTCAAGTTTAGTAATAACGTTGTCGGCTAACTCGTAGTTACAGAAAGTCTGTCGTAGTAATTAAGAGCAATAATATAAAATTAGTGACAAACTGAGAAAATACTTCTTGCATTTAAAAAAAATCAATTATTTTGGGATAAATAATTCTATACCTTAAACTCAAATAATTTGGGATAAAAAAAGAAATGGATAGTAATATAATCAAGGTTATAAAAGTTGCTAGGTACTCACTAGTCGACGGGCTTTAGCGTAGCGTCAATGATATAGCAGCCAAACTAGCTCGGTAGACCAGTTTGAGTGGTTAGTTTGTGAACAGTCAATCTAGAAGAGCTTAAACTCGATATCAGTGTTTGACCTCGTCAAGGATTTTTCTAGCTTTTCAGCAAAATCCTCGTCTATGGGTGGAGCGATTTTATTATCTGCTATATCAGAAGAGACATTATTTTTTTTCAACAAAACGATCCAAAAGTAAAATCGACAAGCAATAGGAGTGCGGCAAAAGTTACTTACGTATTTTCTCCACAAAGAAAGTCGGCACCTGTTGCTGCAGACCCAATAGCCCACGATGTAGTGCCCCATTAATTTATTAAGAGTTGTCATATTTTATTTGCATTGCATTTATTTTATATTTTGCTCGACAAATTTCTCGGATAAGCTTATTATGATTACTTTGGATGTCCTCGTCTATCTAATCTAATAAGTTAAATAATTTTTGTAGATGTCCTCGTCTACTTAAATTATTTCTAATTTTATTATTTTCATTGTGAATCGAAATTTCGTTCGATACCATTGGGTTAACCGCGTTTTATTTTTGAGTCTTTTTGATTGAGACTTGAGCTTTGAACTCGGTCCATGCTTTGCATATATGTTTGGCCCAACAGCACCTGCCGGTGCCCAACAGCACCTGCCGGTGCCCAACAGCGCACAACCATCGACCAGGCGCAACCCAGCAGCCACGACCCGTACCAGGGAAGTCTCACCGAGCCGGAGCCCAGCCCCCGTGGACCGTGAACCCCTTTCTTGAGCCGTCGAACCATTTTTTGGGTCGTTGAACCAATTTTCATGCCAAACCCAATTTCTAGCCTTTTGACCCATTTTTCGAGTTTTCACCTTTAAATGAGGAGTTTCAATTTTCCACTAAAATTTTATAAACTCCTTAATCATTAATTTGTGATTAAGTGAGAAATTTCAATAATGTTTCGAGTAATGAGATAATTTATTTATAAAAACTATCTCGCTTAATTGTTAGGTTTTCGAGGAGTCGAGCCCTTGAACCTACCATGAGCACGTGCTTTTCTGTCCTTACTGAACTATGGTGGGTGTTGCTAAATTTATTATACTTTTATTTCTTATAATCACTTGATTCCATAATCAATTTATGTGTGTGAAGCATTAGTCTATGAGTTGCTCTCCCGTCGATGGGTGTATGCCGATGATTTTCTATTTTTGCCTAATGAGTTGATCTCCCGTTGATGGATGTATGCCGACAATTTGTCTCCCGTTGATGGATGTATGCCGACGGTAAAAGTGTGTACACATGAGCGTATGAAAGGTTAGGGGGTAGACATTGATGATTTGTGTTCATACTGCGATTATGTTATCAGTTATTATATCGAATATATTGCATAGTAATTCCCACAATAGCTAGTTGTTTGCTCACCCTCATTATTTCTACCTTTTCAAGTTGAGTTGCTGGCTGCGGTGGTTATAGAGCGAGTGGGTGGTCCTTTGAATATTATGAACTATGTTATTTTGCTTCTGCTGAACGTGTAAAGGTAGACGTTGATGATTTGTGTTCATACTACGATTATGTTGTCAGTTATTATATCGAATATATTGCGTAGTAATTCCCACAGTGAGCTAGTTGTTTGCTCATCTCCTTTATTTCTATCTTTTCAGGTTGGGCTGCTGGCTGCGGTCGCGATAGGGCGAGTGGGTGGTCCTTTCAATATTATGAACTATGTTATTTTTCTTCCGCTAAACGTTTTTCCAAACTTGTGTGTTTTTTATTTATATATGTTGGATAATGTTATTTGATTGTTTACTCGAGACTACTTATGATTCAGTATTTGGATTGTCTCGATTTGTTGAAATTTGATTTTGGGCAATGAGTTTCCAACAACTTAAGTTGTGTCTTGAGCTAAGGGTTATTGAAGGAAATGATTTTGAGTAATGCCCGAAAAGTGTTTATTTTTCAAAATTGATTTTTGAAAAAAAAAAAAAAAATCATACTTATTTCTGAAAACTTGGGGTTTTATGTTTAAAAATAATAGGGTGTTACACACGCCCTCTCCATTCTCCGACGATCTATAACCACTCTGGCTTCTAAACCATGCCGCAGCTCAGGAATGTCTTTCACCTAGTTCGCATACTTGCCATTGAGCGAGTGAAGATGGAAGTACCCCAATCCTTTTTTTGTTGTCCACTACACGTATATGGAATCAAGTTCCTTACTTTTGTGATCGACCATCCTCGTTGAACAAGCATCACCACCGAGGAGCACAACCGGCATATCACATTTGAATGTACTTGAATAATTGCGATTCTCCACTCATTCAGATATTCGGCGATCACAGTGTTGGGATGTATGAGGATTTCGTTATATACAAGTCATGAATTCAAAAGCAAACGTAAACCTATGCGCAGTGGATCTAAAGGTTTGACGTAGAAAACTTGCGGCTTAAAATTTTTGGAATCTGTCGGATTCGAGATGACCGGGAACAACACTTCACGAGGATGCCGAGAACATGAACGGGAGGCAGAGATCGGCCGATCGTGCGTCACGTCGACCGGGTCGTGTCGCGGGCTGTGTGGTGGCGCCGGTCGTGTCGCAAGCTGGCCAGGTCGCGGCGGTCCTTCAGCTCGTCACAGCGGCGTTCAGCTGGGCTGTGGTCGGCGGATCTCAGCCTTCGGGTTGAGATTCGTCGACTTCTATGGAAGATCACAGGGTCTCGATTACCTTCGGGATCTTCTACTGTATCACTCTTACGCCTCTTCAACTTGTACCGGTGGAGCAACAAGAAGAACATAAAGCTCGAATGAGAACTGAGAGAGATAGAGAGAGGGGCGCACGACTCACGTGTATTGTGTCTGTCTCTTCTCTTCCCATGAGCTTAATGATGTATATATAGAGCTACAGGAATAGGGCTTCTTAAGTAATGGACTAGCTGTGGCAGTGCCCACTCCTCCAATCACTTATAATAATATTACGGTCCACTAACGTAATATTATTGCACTCCCTTTTCCTAGCCCAAATTACATTTGAGACTCCAATTATAATTACCCGAATTACTTCCCCATGTCTAAGATATAATGTCTATTAATTAATTCGATTACTGACAATCAAGAATTAATTAATATATTTTATTACCAAAACTAGCGCTCGTTCATCACATTATTATGATGCTGGAACTTAATCCACCTGCAGGGTTTAGCATAACAATACTTCATGAACTCAATTCGGACATCATCAAACTAAATGTACATTGTGACCGCAAATATCCTAACAGCACATCATACATACAACAATATTACCCAAAACAGAAGAAATATTTATCCAGGGAACTGAACCTCACCCAACTGAATCAAAGTAATATGTACTGCATTTATATGTCTGTTTAATATCTTACGGGTTAAGAGAACTTAGTAACTAACCGAGGCCTAGTTTTTTATGACGATCACTATAAAACGAACTTCTCCTCTCTGGGATCCTGTTCAATACATAAATGTACTAGTGCAACTAATCAGTCAAGACCAACTGTACCGTTGACACTACAACCGTTCAGATGGGGTGTTCAATTCCATCTAGGTTGTGAACCACAATTCTTGTTTCGCGGGTAACTGATAGAATGATCGTTTGTTCTCCCGATGATGACACACTCTATCTAAGTGCAAAACAACAACACATAGAACTTGTATAATCAAACATGATTCTCATTCATAAAGGGTAAAAGTGTAATATCATCCAAAGCCAAGCTTTCAGTATATAACACTAACACACAGGGAGCAAAGAGAACCTCAACCACTACAACATAAATGACTTTAAGTAGCAGCATCTATGGTAATACTTTACAAATTATTCGTTTCGGTATCATATTACTGTAACACTTTTAATATAAAGTGTTTTGTAAAGTATTACAATAAATGGTGCTAACTAAAGTCATTTATGACCAAGACAAACTAGCCTCTTTGTGCAGTGCCTCGCTCCCCTTTGGAGGGCAGTGGGATCTCTCACCTCCGTGTGCGGCAATCATCTTGACGATCCATGGATCTCATATTTTTCTCCCATCCTCAAAAAATCAGCGTCCTTCATAGTACTCGCCTGATTACAAATCTCCAGATATCCTTCAATGACTCTTGCATTGGTGGAAGACATCAATAACCCGCCAGTTTCGAAACTTGACAATCACCTTCCTTTATCTTTCGATCACCCGATGACGAGGACATATTTGTCGATAAAAGCAAAAACCAAAAGAAAAAAGAAAAGAGGTTGGGTAAGAACTTATTTCAAAATTTAAAAATTGCGAAATGATTGTAGAAAGGGGAACAATGTTCCTTATATATATATACATATATGCGACACTCTCCTCCAATCATTGCTTCCAGCAACATTAAGGTTTGAATTTCAAGGGACATGTCCACATACAACACACACACACACCATTATTCTGACACAACACGCTGCTTCATTAAATACCCTAATGATATGGGATTACCACACCAGGTCGACTGGACCGGAGAGGCAGCCAAAAAAACTGGCCTGGTCAACGGGTCGAAGGAAACAAGGGGATTTCTCAGGTCGAAAGACCCTCTGGTTGAAGAAAGCACTGAAGGCCAAGAGGTCGAAGGCCGTGGGAAGTGGCACCTTGTCGAACGGTCAACCAGATGGATAAGACAACAACATTCACTAATAAGGACATCCCAGCTCGAGGTAATTGGGGTCGAGTCCACGATCAGACCACCTAATGAAGAGAGCTAAGAGGATAAGAGGGAATCTTGGGTGAATTAAACCCCTCACATGGGTAGAACCACGTGGCGCCACCTGAGTGGTCCACGCTGCATAACCGTCTCTGACATCCTGAGTTGATCTAACACCTCTGACAACAGAGGCAGCTCACGCGCTCGCTATCGGGGAGCTCACGTGCCCGACTTGGGCCCTAAGATTTCTTCTCCCTATAAAAGAGAGGGAGGTATGTCCAAAAAACACTTGACATTGTCTATATACTACAAAGAGAGCTTTTTCTCTCTACACTTCATCTCTTACACTTATTCATTTAAGCATCGAAAGCTCTTCACTGGAGACCCCCTCCGATGTGAGGGTTTTGCAGGTTCGAGGGCGTTCAACCGACAACCAACTCGAAATCCAAGCATTTCCAGCTCGTTCTAGCTGGATTAATTTGTATTATATTTTTAGAATCATAATCATGTTTATGCTCCATTTGATCAAGCATATAACTAATAATTTGAGCGAAATATATATTATCACACCTATTAAGTTATGTATGCAGAAATCTGCACGACTTTCTTCACAATTCACTTTGAACTAAAGTTCGAGACTGAGCTTTGACTGTAGCTGTTGTAATCTTTGCCTCCTCAATTTTGTAAGTTTTATGCTCTTTCTCTTCTCTTGAAATGTTTAGATAAAATATATTTACTTAACTCTTTTGTGTGTTTCATATCACACCCATTAAGTTCTGTATGCAGAAATCTGCATGACTTTCTTCACATGACGCGCCTGTCTGGCAGTGAATTCACCTTGAACTAATGTTCGAGACTGAGCTTCGACTAGCTCCTATAATCTTTGCCTCCTCAATTTCGTATGTTTTATGCTCTTTCTCTTCTCTTGAAATGTTTAGATATAATTTAATGGCAAGCGGATTCGAGTATGTTGTGAAGATATGAAAATCGAGCAGCATTTTGCCTCGGTTGCTCATCTGCAAGCTAACGGATAGGTTGAGGTCACTAACAGGATTATTCTGAATGGATTGAAGACAAGGCTCGAAAAGGCTTTGGGGGCGTGGGTCAATGAGCTCAAATAAGTTCTTTGGTCATACAGGACCACCCTGAGATCAACAACTGGTGAAACCCTTTTCAGTCAAGTCTATGGAATGGAGGCATTGTTGCCAGTCGAAGTGCAGCTAGAGTCCCAGAGGTTGAGTGCATATAACTAGGAGCAGAATGACGAATTGGCATGTGCAGCTCTAGACACAATCGACGAACTGAGGGATCAGGTATGGATCAGGGTTGTGGCCTACAAACAGAGGATGCGAGCTGCCCATGACATGAAGGTCAAGATTCGAAGGTTTTAGGTGGGCGACTTAGTCTGGAAAAGGATCGGCGTGCTGAAACATGTGGGCAAGTTGGAGCCAAATTGGAAAGGACCTTACCTGGTCGAGAAGTTCCATGCTGGAGGAGCCTAATCATTGAAGATGCAAAAGACGATATTTGCTCAGGTAATGGAATGCTGCAAATTTGAAGAAGTATTATGCTTGAAATTCTTTTCTTTTATGAACATTCGGTGTAACTCAGTTTATCTATGAAAATCAATGGAAACTTATATGTTGATGTTATATTTATTCATGTTATCATGTTTGGTGTGGTTTGGTGTGACCCCAGTGGCAAGCCACTTCGACATTTCACAAAATCTACCATGATCAAGACTTCCGAGCTGGGTGGCCGATCCGTGTACGAGATCGAAGAAAAAAATTCACCATGAATAAGGCACTCGGGCTGGGTGGTCGCTTGTTTCAAACAATCCTAGTGTTGGGTTGGACAAGCGATTGTAGAAAAAAATCTACCATGATTAAGACCCTCGGGCTGGATGGCCGCTTGTTTCGAACAATCATAGTGTTAGGTTGAGCAAGTGGTCGAAGAAAAATTCCACCATGATTAAGGTCCTCGGGCTGGATGGTCGCTTGTTTCGAAAAATCCTAGTGTTGGTTTGGGCAAGTGGTTAAAAAAAAAAATTCCTCCATGATTAAGGCCCTCGGGCTGGGTGGCCGTTTGTATCGAACAATCCTAGTATTGGGTTGGGCAAGTGGCCGAAGAAAAAATATACCATGATTAAGGCCCTCGGGCTGGGTGGTCGCTTGTTTTGAACAATCCTAGTGTTCAGTTTGGTAAGTGGTCGAAGAAAAATTCCACTATGATTAAGGCTCTCGGTCTGGGTGGTCGCTTGTTTCGAACAATCCTAGTTTTGTGTTGGGCAAGTGATCAAAGAAAAAATCAACCATGATTAAGGCTCTCGGTCTGGGTGGTTGCTTATTTCGAACAGTCCTAGTGTTGGGTTGGGCAAGTGGTTGAAGAAAAAAATCTACCATGATTAAGGCCCTCTGGCTGGGCGGTCACTTGTTTCGAACAATCCTAGTGTTGGGTTGGGCAAGTGGCTAAAGAAAAAATTCACCATGATTAAGGCCCTCAGGCTGGGTGGTCGTTTGTTTTGAATAATCCTAGTGTTGGGTTGGGCAAGTGGTCGAAGAAAAAAGTCCTCCATGATTAAGGCTTTCGAACTGGGTGGTCGTTGTTTCGAACAATCCTAGTGTTGGGTTGGGCAAGTGGTTGAAAAGAAAAAAAAATCCACCATAATTAAGACTTTCGAGCTGTGTGGTCGCTTGTTTTGAACAATCCAAATGTTGGGTTGAGAAAAAGGTCGAGGAAAAAAAATCCACCATGACTAAGGCTTTTGAGTGGGGTGATCGCTTGTTCGAATAACCCTAGTGTTGGGTTGGGCAAGTGGTCAAGAAAAAAGATCCACCATGATTAAAGCTTTTGAGCTAGATGATCGCTTGTTTTGAACAATCCTAGTGTTGAGTCGGGAAAGTAGTCGAAGAATCCCTTCCTCTGCCTTGCTTCTCTTCTCAACCTTCTGGCTGTTTTCTCAATTTCTGAGTCAAATTGAATATCTTCGGGAACACTGGATCGCGTCCCGATAATCAACTGGAAAAAGAAATTCATACTAACCAGGTTGTTGGACAAGTAAAAGATAACATACAAAAGAAAAGATAAATAAATAATAATAATAATAATAATAATAATAATAATAATAATAATAATAATAATAATAATAATAATAATAATATGACAAAGTCAAATATTTAATTAAAATAATTCCCCAGCAACATTGCCAAAATTTGGTCAAGCTGTCATAAGCACCCAAATTAATCTTGCTTAAAAATATGTAGTAGCGTGAGCAAGGATGATATCCACGGGGAATAATTTTGTTAGATGACTCTAACTATGTGATTAAAATTGGAGAGATTTAATTTGTAATCTTAATTATCTACTTAACAAGAAAATAAAGATAGTATTGGTAAACGATTATTAAATAAAAGATTCAAAAGTAAACAGCAAGATATAGCTAAAGTGCTCCGGTTGATTTGATTTTCACACCCAAATTATTCTACTGATCTTTGATGCAAATATTATTAATTCATAAATACGTAGTTGCTGTTGAATGATGAATTCTATCTCCTGAATTGGTTATGCGAAATAAATCCTTCTACACAACCCTTATTACCAGGCAATTCCCAACATCGTATAAAATTATCCTAGCAGTAGCATTTAGAACTAGAGATCGACAACACAAGCAACAAATAATTATATCTGCTAAATATTAACTGGTATAATTATTTTGCCTAAGAATGATAACGCCTAAATCTGTTCAATTACCACACCCGATTGCTTCTTACGATAGATAAATTATCTATATCCGACTCAATATCTACCAAGAAATAGATTAAGTGCACAAGACAATAGTTGATCAAGTTACAATCCTAACACAAAATCATTAACATAAACGCACAAAATAACTAATAGGAACCATGAATTAATAGATAAAACTAATTAGATCTCACAGTATTAAGTTCAGGATTTCAATCGTATTCAACTAATTAGGTACTCTCTAGGTTAATTCATAAAGCGAAGAGAATTAGCCGTGCAGGGCCTCCATGAAGTCTATCCAAAGCATATNTTTTTTTATTAAATAGCTATATATGATTTGTATTTATTTATTTTAACTAATATTATACTATTTAATATTTTTAAAAATATTTTATAAATATATAGATTTACTTAATTATTATATTATTTATTATTTAACTACAATTTTTTTTATATTTATTTTTATTTAATTTTAATTATTTTTTTTTTCGTTTAACATAATAAGTTATTTAAATTATTTTTTTCGTTTAATTTTATATAATTTACGTTATTATATTTGAATTATCATAACTTTATATTTTAATAATTTAATTTAATATAATTATTATATTCTAAATTTAATTTCACTTATCCATAACAATGTCCATATATATCAAACATTCTTAGTTCTAACACTCAACCTTGAGTGGTGTAGTGATTGCATTACTTGTCCTGCGCCCATGATGTACCAGGTTCAAGTCCTAAGGGTTGCAATTTTTTTTTATTCAATATATCGCGATATATTCAATATATCGTAAATATATGTGTAATATTCAGAGGGTATAATGGGACTTTTGAAGAAAAACTAAAGCCGTTAACGGAGAAATAGAGACAAGGGAGTGTGTGCACCTGAAACCTTAATAGAAGGGGGTATGACATAATTTTTAAATTAGAGGGGGGAAATGCGCAGATTTAGTATAATACAGGGGGGTTTTGGTACATTAAACCCATTATTATTTGTAATTAGATGCGTGGATTTATTATAATTTGAGATAATTTATTTTGTAGGTAGTGAAAATAAATAAAAAATAAGATATTCAACCTTGACTAGTACAATACCCGCGTATTACACGGGTGTTGAATTAGAAAGCTTTTGTAAAACATATTAAATTTTTTATTTTTTTTAAAAACTAAAATAATTAAATTTTATATAAAACATTACTTTGGGTTTTAATTAAATTGTCAAATTATATTTTTCTAATCATAATAATCAAAAACCCGTACATTAAATGAAAATGTCAACTCGTGTTAATTTTTTTTTACTTATATCATATAAAAATATCGATATTATTTATTAATACATAAGTACAAAAATATATATCTTAAATAAATAGAAATAATATGGTCATATGTATATGCATAAGTGTAAAATATGTTTATTTAATATTAAGCAAAATAAATTAGTTTTTTTACTTAATTAGATGCATAATATATCAGTGTCGTATCCAGGAGCGGACGTAGACTTTAAGGATAATAGGGGCACAAACTACGGTCAACGCCAGAGGTCCACGGTCAAATCAATATTTAATAAATTCAAACAATAAAAATATTAAATCTTGACCAGACACCATTTTTCTTATTTAATAGCTAGGGTTGAGTCTCACATTCTGATTTCAAGAATAGGGACACATGCATTTGATCCTTATAGTATATACAATTATGTATAATATTTATTTTTTATAATATAATTTATAATTTTATTTGATATAATTTAATTTAGCTTGATAAATAAATTTAAATTTTATTTATAAGGAAATATATTATTGTTTTGTATTTTATATATATAATATGAGTGTCAATTCGAAAATCGTTAAAAGATAGTTAATTTGATATATCATATATGAAAAATAAAATACAAACAAAAAAGTTATAAAATCTTACAATAAGAAGAAGAAACATTTATAAAAACCAATGAATGAATTATATAAGAAATTTTTTATTGGTATAGGATTCTTAACCCGTGTAATTTTTGTGGTTCAATATTGATAGTTTCACACCGATTTTGGCAAAGATTAAGCAAAAATATATAATAATATTAAGCAAAAAATCCTATTTACACGGCATATAAAATAAGAATCCTATTTATTTTGAAGTTGGAGGGGATCGGATTAAGCAAAAATCCTATTTATTAAGTATTTTATAATATTATAATATTAACCAAAAATATATTATAATATTAAGAAAAAAATCCTATTTACACGGCTATTTATTTTGGAGTTCGAGAGGGTCGGATTATGCAAAAATTTTATTTATTAAGTATTTTACAATATTATAATATTAAGCAAAAAATCCTATTTACACGACATATAAGATAAGAATAAGAATCCTATTTATTTTGGAGTTGGAGGGGATCGGATTAAACAAAAATCATATTAAATAAGTATTTTATTTCCAAACCTATTTATTTTGGAATATTATTAAGTATTTTTTAATATTATAATAAAAAACAAAAAATCCTATTTACACGGCATATAGATAAGAATAAGAATTCTATTTATTTTGGAGTTGGAGGGATCGGATTAAACAAAAATCCTATTAATTAAGTATTTTATTTTCTTATTTATTTTGGAATATAATAGTATTAACTTTTATCCGAACCAAAAGCCGAAGCATGTAATGTTGCCAAGTAAGCTTCCGAAATGTGCGAGCCAGCCATTTAAGCTCATCACGTTTTGAAATTATATTAAAGAGGTATTTCTAAGCCACGCCCAGGCACTGGCCGAACACCTAAAAGGCGCCTAACGTCATTTAGAACACTTAAATTAGGTGAATCAACAAAAGTTTTGAACATATGTGGACTTTTGAAATATTTGGCAATTACGGCCGCAGCCATTCATAAATTGTTCGTTTATTAAATTATTGTCCTTTTTTGCCCCAAAGAATAATCAATGGATGGAATACTTAATTTTTTGCACTTAATCGCTAACGTGCTTCATAGTAAAATCCGACCTGGTAAATTGGCTATAAACTGCGTTATTTAATAAGTTACTATTTAATTTTGCCAACTAATTATCCTCATGCCATGTGGAATTTCGATATTGATAAGAAAGAATATACACATAATGGATTCCGCATTACCCAAGTGTTCAATAAAAGAAGGGTTACGTAATGTTGGGATTTATTCTTTATTACTAGAAATATATATTCACCTTACCTATTCAGCATGGAAAAGGAAA
>BKCP01005483.1:278712-319190 GCA_008636005.1 Striga asiatica | reverse complement strand
TGGAATAAACATCAATGAACATTAATATGTGAATATACAAGAACTTATGAAAAATTTTATACATGGGAGAAAAAAGAAATCAATTTGAATATAGAGCAATGTATTTTTTTTTTTCATTTGTTTATTCATCTTTTTGTAATTTGTTTTGTTATAATTTTTTTTTTCTTTTTTTATTTCTGTAAAATAGTAGTTTGAATTTTCCATATCTATTAGATCATCTACGTGCATATCAGTATCAAACATTACGTGACAAGTAAACTAATAAGAAAATAAACGATATAAATTAATAAAATTTAACTAGACACAAATTAAAGTTAAAGGATTCTAATATCAAATAATCTAGAAAATTCAAATATTTACTTCTACAACATAAAATTCATAAAATAAAAAATTAAGTCAAAACTACCCAAAACAATTAAATTAACATAGACCTAGAAATTTAATAATAATCTTATATATAAATAATTTCAACTTATTTGCTATCCACAATTAACTCTAACTCTAATGTTTATAGATTCACAAGTATCATTAGCAATTACAATAAAACAATATATCCCATGAGCTATCTTGATAAAATTCCTGTAGTATTATATTCACAAGTATTCATTAGCAATTCCAATAAAATTAGGATACATAAACTGTTGCATAAATTTAGGATACATAAAATGTTGCATTCGACTAATTATTCTGAATCACTTCAATACACATACACAAGCATCCACAAGTCCCCAAATTTTCCCCTCCAATAAAGATTAACAACTATGGTCCTGTTAAACTGATAGTGAATAATCTATGCGTCTAAAAATTTTGATCATGGAGCAATTGACTTGAAAGAGGGATTTACTCATTGAGAATTGGGCGGCTTCGAAATTCTTATAATTCCAACAATTTTCACAAAGGAAAAATAAAATAAAGATAAAAATAAATAATCATGAAAAAACATAACAATTTGATAACAGTATTTTGAGAACATGGATATATTAATATTTCAAGAACAAATGTTGATACTTTAATTCCGAGAAGAACAAAAATGGCTTACAGAGCAAAGTAGGAGAACATAAATTGTCACCACATGGTAAAATCCTTTAAAATCTCTTATCTATTGGTGGAATTTGTAATGAGGTTTGATATATATACATTCTCATTGAAATCCCTCCAAATCCAAATAAATGACAAATCCCAAAAAATTTAAAAGGAAATGAATATCTAGTGATTTCATGGGATTTTAAAAAATCCTAGATACCTCTTGATTTTTAGAAACTCTTAAAAACTCATGGAAAATCCTAATTAGATACATCAAGACTTTTTGAAGTTTTAAAAAGTCTCATTTAAATACACCTGAATTTGACAAATCCTAAGAAGTCTTTAAAAGTCATTAGAATTTCAAAAGGAATACACCCCCTTAATTAGTACCTGAATAAATGCCCTTTGAGCCCTAAACATACTGCCTACCGGTGAAGCAGAATTAGGAAATTACTCTTGAGAGAACTTGTGTGCTTAAAATTTTACCAAAGTCTAGGTAGATGAATTTAATACGTAGTAATGTGGTGAGAAAGAAATTTAAAAAGAATATGGATATAAGAAATTATTTAAAATGTTTACATTATACAAAATATCTTCAAATTTTGAAGATATATGAACAAGAAGAACGAGAATATGTAACACATTATTTAAAATGTTTATATTATACAAAATATCTTCAAATTTTGAAGATATATGAACAAAATATCTTCAAAATATATATCTTCATTATTAATTTTGAAAATATTTTCAAATGTTTATATCATACATTTTTGTGAAATACTTCATGAAACATGCTGACAGATATAAAGTTAGTTGAATTGTTGAAGTGGGAATGATGATGAGTTTAATGATAAGAAATCTATACATATACAATTGTAGGCTATCCAATTAATGTGGATAGCCTATTTTTCCGCCTATTTTTTTAAGTTATTTTTAGTATGTTTCACCTATCATTTTATTTGTGTTTTTGTAATTAATATTCTAATATTTAATAAAAGTTGTAACGGTCATGTCTTAAAAATTAATATAATTAAATTTTTTGTTAATTTAGAAAGTAAAATTATATTTTTTATGTACCTCTTAGAATATTGTATATATATTCTATCTTCCGATTTTACATTTATTTGACATTTGAATTTTAAATTACTCAAGATTATTATTAATTATTTTAATTCGGGCAATAGAAATTAATTTTTAAAGCAATTATTTGAAGTAAAGTAATATATAATTTTTGAATTTTCCTTAGGAAATAAATTTATAAAAATAAATAATAACATATCAATTATTTTGTCTTTTCATTTGTAGAGATTCTATTATATATATATATATATAGGGTCGCGCTCTAGTGAGAATGGTGCTTAATGAAAGAAATGAGAATAAATCTCAGCCATATGATTGAATGATCCAACAGCTTAAATAAAATCTAAAATTATACCTTCATTAAGGGTATTGTAGTATTTTTCCACACCACAATCAAAATAAGTGGACCCCATAAGGCCACAACACATTAATTCACGTTACCTGCCAGGTTGCCAACAACTCATTAATACACCTCATCTCTCCATCTCTCACACTATCTCTCTCTCTCTCTCTCTCACCCACACACACATTACACACACAGTAGACGCATGCAACACACACACACAACACACACTCGCCGGCGGAACACACATACACTCGCCGGCGGACCTTCAGCCATCCATAGTCGCGCCGCCATCACGACTCCGCCTCTGTCACGCCTCCACCTCGCCGTGCCATAGCCGCCGCGCCACCGCCTCTGCAAATCCCATCGTTCCCTCCCTCGCCGCAACACATCACACACTTAGTTGACCTGCGCTTGTCGTCTTCGGCCGTGAGCAACAGATTTCGACCTTTGTCCGCCAATCGCCGCCGATCAAAGGTGGCGCTAATCGGTCTCCGGCAGCAGCGCACATTGAGGTCGTCGACTCAGTCGTCTGAGTTGATGAATGGAGGCAACCAGTCGAACACCGTTGTCGTTTGGGGCAGGGCGGGAGGTCAGTCGCCGGTGTTGGCATCAGAAACGTTTTCAGCCTCCATTTTTTTTTTCTTTTCCGGACAGATTGGTCGTCCGCCGGCCGTCGCCGGTTGGAGCCGCCGGCACACGACGACGGCGGACGGTGACTTCTAGCATGTGTGCGACGACCCTTGGGGACATGAACATTTTGTTACAGGGGCCTTTGTGTTGAGAATTTGAGAAATGTCAAGGACTAGGTTGCAAATTTCATTAATTTAACTAAATTACAATTTAGTTCATGGGTCAAATTTCTAATTTTACTAAATTTTAAGAATTTTAATTATATTTCAATTTAGTACATGGGCTAAATCTTTAATTTATATAAAATATATTAAAATATTACTTTTTACATATTTTCTTTATCATTTTATATGTACTTTTTCAACCAAAATTAATAAATGACATTAAATAAACATATTAAAATATTAAATATATTTTTATAATATAAAAATTAAATTATTTTAATTATTTATGTTGATTCATTTAACAATCCCAAATATCTAGTTATGCTGATTCGGTTTTAATTTAGCTTTGTACATAAAAAATAAAGAAAACAGTCGAACTACATAATGCACAATATAACAGCGCACGATGCATATTATTGTTTGTACAATTGCACAATATAGTTAGATCGGATGCACATTAATATGTTCGAGAATACACATTAACATAACGATTTGCACTTTCACAAAATATTAAAATTTTGCTTATTTCAAGTCGAGTTCAACTTTATTGACAATAATATTAATATTAATATTAATAATAATAATGATAATAATAATAATAATAATAATAATAATAATAATAATAATAATAATAACAAGACCAATCGAACTATACAAAAAAATGTATTTTTATATTTATCCATATATATTATTTATTATCATCTAAAGTATAATTATAATTTAAAAAATTATACATACTAAATATATTTTTATCAAAAAATAATTACAATTCAAGTGCGCTTTAGTATTAGTCATATTGCACATTACTAATTGTCGGATTGCACATTAGTATTATACATATTGCACGTTATTGACTGTCAAATTGCACTATACTAACTGAACCTAATCGTTTTATTTTTCTTTTTATCGAATTTTATGTTGATTAGATTATTTGTGTTCACTTTTAATACTTTAGTGTGACAAAAATAACTATACTGAATAAACTATATAAAAACATTCTTTTTTAAATTTTATAGTAAATATTATTTTTTAATAAAAAATAAATAAAATGTTAGATAAAAATATTAATGTGCTTTCCACATAACAATAATATGCAATTTAATTATCATTAAAGTGCAATGTACGCAACATAATGTGCAATTGCTAAATTTGTTATAAATTATATATTTAGCCCCAGAATTGAAATGTAATCTATAAAAGTTTATAAAATTGCAATTTGGTCCCTTGAGCATATCAAATTTCCACAACAAAGCCCTCATTCTAAAGTGTAAAACTGAAGTTCATTTACGGTCTTTTTCTGCTGGCGACTGGAAGGGCTGGGTTGTGGCTGCAACTGACTTAGGGGAGACTGAAGATTGCCGGCGCGGCGGGCGGGGAGGTGATTCTTGCCGGAGGAGACCTGCAACATGTTTGATGAGTGCCTATGGCGACGGCATCGGCAAGGTGGTGGCGATGCGAAGCTTTGGTGGACGGACGTCTGAGGGGGAAGCGGCTGATTGATGACAGACGGCGGAGGCGAGGTGGCGTACTGTTGACGGCCGAAGTTGTTGTGGCAGTGTGGCCGTCGACATGGGAGCTCGCGCCATGAGATTCGGACGGTCTGGCGTCAACGGTGGACGGATGCGGCAGCAGATCTGTCGACGGCGACGACGTTACAGGCGGCTTGCTGCGGTGGTGGGATGTGAGCTAATGGCGGTATTGTGTGTGTGAGTGTGTGCGTGCGTCTGTGACTCTGTGTGTGTGTGTGTGTGTGTGAGAGAGAGAGAGAGAGAGAGATGGAGAGAGAGAAAAGAGTGATGAGAGAGAGATGGTGGGACGTAGACATGGCCACCGGGTCAATTGGCCCGCCGACCCAGCACGGACCTGGCCCGGTCAAACCCTTTGACCGCGTGTCCAAACCCGGCTCGAATTTCAAGCGGGCCGGTCCAGGGCCTTTTTTTTGTCGACACCGACCCGACGGGCCGGGTCGGGTCCGGGCCGGATCCGGTCCGGCACGGGAAAAATGAACTGTTTTTGAATTTTTCTTTTTTTTATTTATTTTTTTTATTTTGCCGGGTCAGACCTGGGTCGGGCCCGGCCCGGCCCGCCGGGTCATGGGCCCAGCACGGATTTAGGGCGTGCTGGTTCAGGGTAGAAGTAACCCAACCCTTCGACCAGCCGGGCCGGGCACGGCCATTTGGCCATGTCTAGTGGGACGGTGGCATTATTTGTGTGGGACCCACTGAGTAGTTGAATGAGGATATTACATGAATGTCCTCTAAGGTAGTTATTTGGCATGAGATAGGCATGTATTTACAATGTTGCCATTACAGGTTTGACCATCTTTTTTAATTTTGACTTAATTATATTCATTGATCGTACCGATCCAATGATCTATAATCATTATTATTTCTTTCACTATCTACCATTCTCATGTGATCCTAACTCTATATATATATATATATATATATATATAATAATCCCATCTATTTTTTTCCAGCCATTTTAATAATGTAAATTAATGTTAGTTTTTATCAGTTATGTTTTTTTTATCAACTCTTTTTCTAAATTAATTTTTTAAGTGTTGTAAAATACATTAAATTTTATACATTGGTCTATTAACTGAGGTGCAGTGGTTCTGTATTTTTTCTACATATTTTTGCATAAAAAAAAAATCTTATTAATGTGTAAAAAGTGATTGTGATATTTATTAATGATCAAATATTGTTATAATAAAATAATACTAATATAAGTATTTGATTATAAGTGAAAAATTATCATGACATAACCTAAATGTACATGTATTTTATTGTATAATTTGTTCGGCAATTCTCGGAAAAACGATCAATTTATGTGATATATAAGATTTACGTTGTTCATTTTAAATTTATTATTTTACTTTGGTGATACTTTATTTTTATTATTATATGTTCAAATTGTATAAAAATTAGGTTATTTATCATATCATGTAATAATAGTCATAATTATATGGCAAATTCTACATTTCTATTGTTATTTTTTTTTTATCAAAGTATAAAAATCCAACTAAGAGTGTTTATGTAATTTGATTATAAATGTGATACATATTATTAAGTAAAATATTGTTTTAATTATGATTTATATATATAATATTTATTTATTTTTAGTAATATGTGCATGTGCACAGGATTTATACTAGTTAATTACAAACATACAGTATATCATTTATTTACGTACGACGCGTCATTGTTAAAACTTCATCTTTATTTATGGATCTATTCATTCATACCGTAAGGTGGACGTCAATTATTATATAACTTAACTCGTACCAAAAAATGGTAATTGGTAAACGGAAACATTTTTTTTATAAGAAATATCAATAGAATTATAACAGTGTTTTAAATATCGGTATATACCGCCATGTATTATCGATCATACCGGATACCAATGGTCCAACTGGTTACCATCTAAATACCGTTTTGGTCAAAATACCGATTTATACAAAAAAATACCGGTTTTACAGGACAATACAGGTCAAAATACCGACTAAAATATTGGGTATACTGTATTTTTCTAAAATATATTCTTATTACATATTTTTATTAATTTATTTATAGAAGTAGAAAGTTCTACACTTAATTTTAATATATTTACATTGTTATTTGATTTTAGATAATTTTAGTATTTATTATATTTAGTTTTATATATTATTTATATTATAATAATAGATTAATTTAATATTTATTAAAAATGGTAAAATAGACGTTAAAACAGGTCGAACTGGTTGAACCGCGTACTGGTAGCTCGTCTAGTATGATTATTGGTACGGTATTTAAAAATTAAAACATTGAATTATAATAATGGAAAATGACCTAACTAGAGGGACTATTCAGTTGATTGCATTTTCAAACTAGTTAGGGAATATTCAATTTAGCAGAGCTACCAGTCGTTTGTCAAACGTCATGGTTCGAACTTGAGACATTATTGTCAACTCTCATGCATCATTATACGGTGATTATATAATGACAACCATGAAACCATGATGATAAGTATTAATAATCTATATTTTTCTTCTATAAAATAACTAAGTTAATAAAAATAACAAAATAGCGAATAAAGAAGTTTTTTTAGAGATGAGCTCTCAATTCTAAAATCAAGTCCTGGCAAACAATATATACAGTCTACACCTAGTGAATGAATAAGGTCAAAATAATTGGTCCCCTCCAATTTGAAATATGTATACGATTTTATCTCAATACATATTCATTGATAGAATTACAAAAGTATCTAATTTTTTTTCAAATAGTACATGACATTGTAAACTCCATGGAGAGTACCTGATTTCTTTACATTTAAGGGGTGTATTCGTTTATGATTCTAAAAGACTTTTTGGGATTTTGTTAAGTATAGGATTTCATGTCATTTTATCAATTCTTGTGGATTTTGTAGAATTTATTAGAAATCCCTAAAAGTTACATGTCGTATTGTCCAGGATTTCTATAGATTTCTTAAGATTTTTAAAGAATTTTTGTAGACTTTTTTTTTTTCATGGAATAAACATCAATGAACATTAATATGTGAATATACAAGAACTTATGAAAAATTTTATACATGGGAGAAAAAAGAAATCAATTTGAATATAGAGCAATGTATTTTTTTTTTTCATTTGTTTATTCATCTTTTTGTAATTTGTTTTGTTATAATTTTTTTTTTCTTTTTTTATTTCTGTAAAATAGTAGTTTGAATTTTCCATATCTATTAGATCATCTACGTGCATATCAGTATCAAACATTACGTGACAAGTAAACTAATAAGAAAATAAACGATATAAATTAATAAAATTTAACTAGACACAAATTAAAGTTAAAGGATTCTAATATCAAATAATCTAGAAAATTCAAATATTTACTTCTACAACATAAAATTCATAAAATAAAAAATTAAGTCAAAACTACCCAAAACAATTAAATTAACATAGACCTAGAAATTTAATAATAATCTTATATATAAATAATTTCAACTTATTTGCTATCCACAATTAACTCTAACTCTAATGTTTATAGATTCACAAGTATCATTAGCAATTACAATAAAACAATATATCCCATGAGCTATCTTGATAAAATTCCTGTAGTATTATATTCACAAGTATTCATTAGCAATTCCAATAAAATTAGGATACATAAACTGTTGCATAAATTTAGGATACATAAAATGTTGCATTCGACTAATTATTCTGAATCACTTCAATACACATACACAAGCATCCACAAGTCCCCAAATTTTCCCCTCCAATAAAGATTAACAACTATGGTCCTGTTAAACTGATAGTGAATAATCTATGCGTCTAAAAATTTTGATCATGGAGCAATTGACTTGAAAGAGGGATTTACTCATTGAGAATTGGGCGGCTTCGAAATTCTTATAATTCCAACAATTTTCACAAAGGAAAAATAAAATAAAGATAAAAATAAATAATCATGAAAAAACATAACAATTTGATAACAGTATTTTGAGAACATGGATATATTAATATTTCAAGAACAAATGTTGATACTTTAATTCCGAGAAGAACAAAAATGGCTTACAGAGCAAAGTAGGAGAACATAAATTGTCACCACATGGTAAAATCCTTTAAAATCTCTTATCTATTGGTGGAATTTGTAATGAGGTTTGATATATATACATTCTCATTGAAATCCCTCCAAATCCAAATAAATGACAAATCCCAAAAAATTTAAAAGGAAATGAATATCTAGTGATTTCATGGGATTTTAAAAAATCCTAGATACCTCTTGATTTTTAGAAACTCTTAAAAACTCATGGAAAATCCTAATTAGATACATCAAGACTTTTTGAAGTTTTAAAAAGTCTCATTTAAATACACCTGAATTTGACAAATCCTAAGAAGTCTTTAAAAGTCATTAGAATTTCAAAAGGAATACACCCCCTTAATTAGTACCTGAATAAATGCCCTTTGAGCCCTAAACATACTGCCTACCGGTGAAGCAGAATTAGGAAATTACTCTTGAGAGAACTTGTGTGCTTAAAATTTTACCAAAGTCTAGGTAGATGAATTTAATACGTAGTAATGTGGTGAGAAAGAAATTTAAAAAGAATATGGATATAAGAAATTATTTAAAATGTTTACATTATACAAAATATCTTCAAATTTTGAAGATATATGAACAAGAAGAACGAGAATATGTAACACATTATTTAAAATGTTTATATTATACAAAATATCTTCAAATTTTGAAGATATATGAACAAAATATCTTCAAAATATATATCTTCATTATTAATTTTGAAAATATTTTCAAATGTTTATATCATACATTTTTGTGAAATACTTCATGAAACATGCTGACAGATATAAAGTTAGTTGAATTGTTGAAGTGGGAATGATGATGAGTTTAATGATAAGAAATCTATACATATACAATTGTAGGCTATCCAATTAATGTGGATAGCCTATTTTTCCGCCTATTTTTTTAAGTTATTTTTAGTATGTTTCACCTATCATTTTATTTGTGTTTTTGTAATTAATATTCTAATATTCAATAGAAGTTGTAACGGTCATGTCTTAAAAATTAATACAATTGTATTTTTTGTTAATTTAGAAAGTAAAATTATATTTTTTTATGCACCTCTTAGAATATTGTATATATATTCTTTCTTCCGATTTTACATTTATTTGACATTTGAATTTTAAATTACTCAAGCTTATTTTTAATTATTTTTATTCGGGCAATAAAATTAATTTTTAAAGCAATTATTTGAAGTAAAGTAATATATAATTTTTGAATTTTCCTTAGGAAATAAATTTATAAAAATAATAGAAAACACAAACCGGAAACAACAAACTGAGAGGCTCATACAAGATGGCCTAAAACCTCAACAAAGAAGCCAAAGAGAAAAGGAAAAAAAAAAGAGTTTAACCACCCGCCACTGCTACAAAGCCTAGCAAGATAGACTAACTCCAACAACAAAATACTATAAGCAGCTAATGAAAGGAAAATAAAAGAAGCATGCACAGAAGTCATCCAACAGCATGAAGAAATTCCAGCCAGTCCAAATGTGCTGTCTTGATCAATCTGTGAGCTGGTATGAGTGTTTTTTGAAAGACCCACAGGTTCCTTGACTTCCAAAGCCACCAAAGCAGATAAGTGGACAGTTGTATTCTTGCTTCAGCTACCTCGGAGGAGTCCAGAGAACAAATTTGTTGCCACCATCCCTTGAAAGTTGCAGTGCTGCAGGTATTTGAATCCCATTGAACAGGTGACAGATCCCATACTCTTTGTGCTCTTGGGCAAGTAAACAGCAAGTGCTCAACTGTTTCAGGCAGATTTCCACAGATAGGACATGTAGAATCTATGTCAAGGCCCTTTTTCCTAAGATGAACAGCCACTGGAAGAGAACCAGAAATGCATTTCCAGACAAAATGTTTAACCTTATTCATGATTTTCAGTTTCCAGCATCTGAATAGGAGAGCTTTACCTTTAGCAGTTGAGGAGCTGCATTCTGGGATGTCTAGATGTAGGAGCTTCTTCTCAGCAAGATGGGAGTATGTGCAAGAGACTGTGAAGAGTCCTTTCTGGTGAAGTCCCCAGTATAGTCTATCCTCTTTGTCAGGTTTCAGTGAAGAAATGTTGAGGATGGCAGCACTGTCTTGTTCAGAAAAAACTTGTTTGATGAGCCAATCATTCCACCCTCTCCCATCAGGCAACAGCAAGTCCTTAACCCAAATAAGATGATCTCGAGCCAGTTCCATGAGTTGTGGAGTAGGTGAGGCAAGGTGTGGAACCCAATTATGATCTGCAATCCTGGTACTAACACCATTTCTGATTTCAACTCTTAGCCACTGAGAAAACACAGGCATCATCTCCAACCAGGAGTTCCACATCCAGGATCCACTCTGACTTTTGACAGCATGAATAATAGAATGATTGGGAAAGTACCTATCTTTGAGAATTCTGCTAACAAGAAGGTGTGGATTGGTTGCTATCCTCCAAAGCTGCTTGCAAATCAGAGCTTGGTTAAAAAGTCTGAAATCCAAAAATCCCAGACCTCCTTTCATTTTTGGAAGAGAAAGAAGAGACCATTTCTTCCAGTGTATTCCTTTGGAGTCCTGATTTCCTGACTTCCACCAGAACTCAGCACACAATTTAGCTAACTCAGCACAAAGAGTACTTGGGATTTTAAAGCAGGACATAGAGAAAATTGGAAGAGCTTGAACCACAGCTTTGAGTAACACTTCCTTACCTGCAGTGCTAAGTAACTTTGATTTCCAGCTACTGAGTTTAGACTTCACAGAGGTGAGAAGATAGTCAAAAACCTCTTTCTTAGATTTACCAATGCCCAAAGGTAGTCCCAAATACCTGGTAGATCTGTGAGCCACAATACCATTAAGAGAGTTGCAGATAGACTGTTTAAGCTGTTGAGGAGTATTCTTGCTAAAGAAAGCTGCAGATTTCTGAAGGTTGACTTGCTGTCCTGAAAATAACTTGTATTTCTCAAGCAAATTTAAGAGAACATTAGCTTGGTCCACTCCAGCTTTACAGAAAAACAAAGAATCGTCTGCAAATAACAAGTGAGATAAGACTGGTCCATTCTTAGAGAGTTTCAGCCCATGAAGAAGATTTTTGTTGCAAGCATCAGAAATTAGTGCTGATAGTAGTTCTGCCACAATGATGAAAAGGTAGGGGGATAATGGATCCCCCTGCCTTATTCCTCTAGAGGGAGTGACATAACCACTAACATTCCCATTCACTTTAAAGGAAAAAGATGCAGAAGTGACACAAACCATAATAAGCTTGACAAAGTCCTGGTGAAACCCCATTTTCAGCATAATTTTCTTGAGGCAATCCCATTCAACTCGGTCAAATGCTTTGACTAAGTCAAGTTTCAAGGCCATGAAGTAGTTTCTACCTGATGAATGTCTATTCAGATAGTGAAATGCCTCTTGTGCAATTATAACATTATCTAAAAGTTGTCTGCCCTGAACAAAAGCTGACTGATGATCACTAATGCACTGATTCAGGCAAAGCTTCAATCTTTGAGCAAGAATTTTAGATAAAATCTTGTAAACCACACTGCACAGGCTGATAGGCCGAAAATTACTCAATGTTTCAGGATTATTGCATTTGGGAATGAGGGATAGAATTGTATGGTTCCAATACTTAAGCATCATCCCAGAATTAAAAAAACTGAGAATAGCAGCTAACAGATCTTCCTTGATAAGATTCCAGAAGTGTTGGTAAAAGATAGCACTCATACCTTCTTCCCCAGGTGCTTTGTCAGGGTGCAAGTTGAATAAGGCTTCTTTGACTTCTTTCTCTTCAACTGGCTTTAAAAGATCATCATTCAACTCTGGGGTGATTGATGTGGGGATTAGTGGAAGCAAGGTATCACCTCCCCAACTCCCTTCAGAAGAGAATAGATTGGCATAAAAATCTGCAATGTGAGATTCAATTTCCTGCTGGTTGGTTAAAGACTGGCCTCTAGTTGAAATAAGTCTTGTAAGAGCATTGTGCCTTCTTCTTTGAAGAGTGAGAGCATGGAAAAATCTGGTATTGGAATCTCCTTCCTTAAGCCATTTTAGTCTGGCTTTTTGTTGCCAAAATATTTCCTCATAATTGTGAGCCTTCTCTAAGTCTCTTCTGGTCTGATCCCAAATCTCCCATTGAGTACCTGATTTATCTTGGTTTAGGAGTTGCAGCTTTTGAGTCAAATTAGAAATAAGAGCCTGATTTTGAGTTTGAAACTTAGCGCTCCATATGAGTAAAGCTGCTCTGACCCTTTTAATCTTCTCCTTCAATTGAAAAAAGGGAGTGCCTGAACAGGGGGATTGCCAGACTTTCTTGACTGTTTCTTCAAAGCCTTCCTTGCCTATCCACCTTTTATCAAAATGGAATCTTGTTTTCTTTCTTTCCCTGGGCAGACCATAATCCAAGAGCAGAGGTGTGTGATCAGATGCACTCCTAACAATGTTTGAGACTGATGCATTGGGGAAGGTCTGTAACCACTCCGATGAGCCAAAAGCTCTATCCAGATATTCTTCCACCAAACCATGGCTGGCTCGGTTGTTGCACCATGTAAAGGGGTATCCCTCCATCTTTACTTCTTCCATCTCCATAGCATTGATGAACAAATTGAAATTGTGACAGCTGTAGGTGCTTCTTGGAATTCCACCAGTTTTTTCTGCAGATGATCTAATCTCGTTCCAGTCACCAATAGCAAACCACAAATTGCCCCAAGAACTTTTATCATTCAAGAATTCCTGCCACTGATCAGATCTAATAGATTTACAGGCATTGAAATATACAAAAACACCCCATTGAACATCTTGGGAGTTACACTTATATTGTACAGCAATGTAGAAAGCCTTACAAATGCAAGAGATAATTTGAACCTGAGGATCCCAGCAGAGGAGGAGGCCTCCACTAAGTCCTACAGGGTCTACAATAGCTAATCTATCAACAAAACCTAACTTCCTACCAATAGATTTTACAAAGGCATTTTGTTTTTTGGTTTCAGAAAGGAAAAGAAAAAGGGGGTGGTGAGTCTTAATCAACTCTCTGATTTGGGAAATTGTAGAGGGCCCACCCAGCCCTCTACAATTCCACACCACAGCTAACATGGATCACTTGGGTGCCATTCAAGGCTGGCAGCCCCCACCTTTTCTTCAGAGATAGATTTAAGTTTTTTAGAAGGAACCTGATGGAGAATAATGTGTCCTTCTCCTGTTTCTGATGCTTCTTGCCTGAGCCTGTCCCTTTTGCCTCTGGATAATTGGTCTATGATTAGAGGTGCTTCTGAAGTTCTATGCAATCTCCCTGTTGAGTTTCCCACCCTCTTCCATGTCTTGAGAAGTTGAGTTTTGGGAGTAGTGAGTTGTCCTTGGGGATCAGGCATGCTTGGAGCAGGTGCTGTATCTCCCTTTTCAATGTCCATGGAAGAAACTTCTACAATTTGCAGTGGAAGATTTTTAGGCTCTTCAGCTGGAATAGGGATATGAGTTGCTGACATTTGAGAGGTATGTTCCTTTGAAGGGTGGTTTTCCCCTTGACTGGCAATCAATTGTATGTGTAACTCTGGCTGGCGAGATGAGACTCTCTGAGGAGTATCCTGTGCAACACCTGTAGGAGATTCTGGAGGAGGTGATGATCTTGATTCAGATAAACCCACAGGGGTCCATTTATAACCATCTGCAGCTCTCATCCATTCACCGTATTGACCTTCCTTAAGGACATTGTTCCTGACATCCTCCATTTTCTTAAGACAGCCACGGTCGAGATGTCCAATTTTGCCACAATAGTGGCAAAGATTTATTAACTTCTCATATTTAAACTCAACATTAACTATTTGATCCCCGAGCCTGATTTTAGCAACTCTAGGTAGAGGTTCATCAACATCTAAGGTTACCAGAAGCCTTAGAATCTTACCCCCATGATTACCAGTATTGGCTATAACCACATTCTGGAGAGTCTTGAATGCTTTGCCAATTTTGAGTCCAACTTCAGTACTAAGCCAATTGAGTGGAATGTGCTGAATCTGAACCCAAAGGTTGAGCTCTTTAAAACAAGGGTGCTTACTGTTGATGTTGGTCATCCATTCTTTAAGGATTATATACTAGTTTTCGAAGCTCCAATTGGTACCTATTGCAACTTTCTTCATGTCCTCCCGATTTTGGAAGATGAACTGGAAGTAGTTAGGGCTGAGTTCTTTAACTTCCATTGGTTGGCTTAGCTTCCAGATATGTGTCATAGCTCGTCTAATACCAATCCAGCTTGCTGGTCTGTCTCCTATTACCTTGCCAAAGAGACTTCGATGACATTCGTCATCACTAGCTTTAATATCCTCCTGAGCTATGTCAAAGACGATTTCTTCCTTTTCTGATAACGAGAAGATCTTGAGGCGTTCGGAGAGTTCATCGTCTCCCGATGATTGTTGGCGATGGTCCATCGAAATCCTTGAGGGCCCCAATTTGGGGAAAAACTTAACCGAGAAAGCAGATGAAGGAGAATCAACAGAAACTGCCGAGTAACCTGAGAAATCAAATAGAACAAAGAGGGAAGCAAGAACGATGGCCGGAAACCGGAAATCTACCGCTCTCAAAGAGAGAATCTACCGCTCTCAAAGAGAGAATTTTCATTTGTATATGATTATTTTGTCTTTTCATTTGTAGAGATTCTATTATTAATATATATATATATATATATATATATATATATATATATTTATAGGGTCGCGCTCCAGTAAGAATGGTGTTCAATGAAATAAATGAGAATAAATCTCAGCCATATGATTAAATGATCCAACAGCTTACATAAAATCTAACATTATACCTTCATTAAGCGTATTGTAGTATTTTTCCACACCATAATCAAAATAAGTGGACCCCTGTTTATTGTGTTTTTGTGCTTATTTACATGTGTTTTGTATGCTTTAGTTTAGTGTTTTTAGGTTCGTTTTAGTGTCGACCGGTCCATTTTATCGTGTTTCGTGCATTTTTGCTCTCGTTTTGTGTTTTTGTGGTTCGGCGTACTTTTCTTGTCTTTTTTGTGTTGACTAGGTCCAAATTGTTCGTGTTTGGGAAGACGAGCTATTTTCGAGACATTTCCAAGTCGTCCAAATCATGTCCGAGCCACGCAAACCATTTTCGTGCATATATATTAATTTGGTGATATCGATTTGAGCATTCCAAGACGAGGAGAAAAGGATTTGAGGAGCGTGGGTCGAAGTTTCAAGTAAATCAGATAAGCGTGCAAGAAATTAGAGCAAACCGAGCTGCCAGACCCAGCCGACCCGAACGAGCCAACCGAACCACCCGAGCCGTCCCGGGCCATGACCGGGTCTGGACCNACCAGCCCCAGGCCCATGCCCGACCAAGCCGCGACCCATGCCTCATGCACCGCCACCGAGCCACCTTGAGCCGCCACCGAGCCACATCGAGCCATCGGACGAACCACCGAGCCCCGGCGCACCCGACGGCCGCCGGCAAAATTTTCCGCCGACCGGCGACTTTTCCGGCCAAAATTTCCGGCGAACCTTCCAGGCCCCGTTTTCCGGCCGTCGTCGACATTTTCCTGCTGGTGACGGCATTTTCGACCTCCCGGGACGGTTTCGAGCCGTTAAAGCCACCGAAAACCTTATTTTGAGGCGATTCTACCTCCTTCACCCATTTGTCGTGGATTAGTCACTCTCTTGGAGCTTGGACACGACTCATTGCCCGATTTTGCTTACTCTTGGTGCCGAGATCATCGTTTTGCAAGGTATTTCACTTAGACCTACTTGTGCCATTTGTACTGAATTGGGCGTGACTTTATTGAGTTGGAGGTGATATATACTAGTGTGAGGGAGGTGTATCAGGGGTTTGTGAGCTTATATTGAAAATTTGGAGGATTTCGGCTATTGTCCTTCGGTGTAAGGCTCGTTTGGAGTTATCATTGATTATTTTGGGGAAAGCGGTGAACCTTGGCATTTGATTTAAATTTCACTATATATCATTGGTGTTCGGTTGTGCTTCAGGCTATGCTTTGATTGACAAGTTGGTCGGGTTATGCCATGGCGAGTATTATTATGGGGCTAGAGGCCCAATTTTTTAGCTTTCACGCATACGTGTGTCTTCGTCGAGTTTGTGGATTCCCGGTTGCTATCCCTCCGAGACACATACATATGGCCTCACTCAGATGGCTTTATTTTGCAATCGATGGCTTTCGGATTATTGCTCTTTTCTCACCGGACGAACACCATTAGACACACGATGGTGCATCACCGTGTAGAGTACACATTTTCTTTTTCTATTTTCTTTTTCTCTTAGTTGCTCTTGTGTGTCTTCGTGTTTTCTTTCTTTTATGTGTTCGTCTATTGTGTATCGTTTTGTGTATCGCATGAGCTTACATGATTATGTGCTTTCTCCTATACTTTTTGGTCAAGCCTTGAGGACATTGCTTTGTTTTAAGTGTGGGGGAGGGGTTTCATGATTATGCTTGTTTAGGCGATATTTCTTTCGTTTTTTTGGTGCTTTGTTTTTCGTATTCGTCGTGTTGTGGACCGGTTTTGTTTGAGTTTTTGTGTGTTTGTGTCACCTCTCTCCCGCATGAGGCTCGATGTTTGTTCAAGAGTAAAGATGCCTAAGTGGTGAGTCGAGATAGTTGATTGGTTCATTAATTAACGTTTATGCTTTATGTACTTGATGAATTGGATGGTGTCCTAAAATTGAATGATAATTCGTTGAGATGGGAACCCGCATGTGAATTCACGGAATTGTTTTGTTCCTTGTTTGTTCTCGATTGATGATCTTGAGACATGCTTGCCTTATGCTCGATAAATGTAAACGTGTTATGCTATACGCTTGTGGTACGTTTTGATTGATTTGTTATGTTCATGATATTGTATTCATGATGTATCCTTGTATGCCACTCCATTTGAAAAAAAATAAAATAAAATAAAATAAAAGAATAAAATGTGAGTTCGCGAGGAGGTATGGACTAGGCTCCTCTTATCTCGAGCCACCTCGTGGAATGGGATAATGAGCCCGGAAAACCGGTCTAGGGAACTCGAGGAGACCCCTCGAGGTTAAACCTAGATAAGCATTGTCTAGGAAACCTCGTTTGGAAAAAGAAGCTCACATAATAAAAAAGAAAAAAAAAAAAAGAGAAACAAAAGAATGGGAGTTGGCTTATTGGTCATGCTTATGATTTTGATATGTTTAGTAGACCATTTATAGCTTTTGGCACGTGTATGTAGAAAAAGAGAGTTTGAATCGAGTAATCATGTGTAGAATAACTTGGGATAAGTTTTTGTTTTGTTTGAATTCACTATGTGGGGAACGTATTTTCGGATTGGAGTTTGATTTTATGGATAACCGGAAGAAGATGAGAGTTTCATTTCGCATGCTCGTTAATTTCGGACTTCTCAATTTTTCTTTTCGAGCTACTTGTTGTTTTGTTTGCTTGAGGACAAGCAAAAAGCTAAGTGTGGGGGATTTGTTTATTGTGTTTTTGTGCTTATTTTCATGTGTTTTATATGCTTTAGTTTAGTGTTTTTAGGTTCGTTTTAGTGTCGACCGGTCCATTTTATCGTGTTTCGAGCATTTTTACTCTCGTTTTGTATTTTTGTGGTTCGGCGTACTTTTCTTGTCTTTTTGGTGTTGACTAGGTCCAAATTGTTCGTGTTTGGGAAGACGAGCTATTTCCGAGACATTTCCAAGCCGTCCAAATCATGTCCGAGCCACGCAAACCATTTTCGAGCATATATATTAATTTGATGATATCGATTTGAGCATTCCAAGAGGAGGAGAAAAGGATTTCAGGAGCGTGGGTCGAAGTTCCAAGTAAATCGGATAAGCGTGCAAGAAATTAGAGCAAACCGAGCGCGTGCCAGCCCGCGACCGCGCGAGTCCAGCGCCCAGTGCCCGTGCCAACTCGCGACCTGGCGGAAATTTTGGCGAGCTCGAGAGTATTTTTTACTAAATGTGTGTGTTTTTAGTGTGTGTTTGAGGTGTAGCTATAATTAAACATTGTGCTTTGTATTTTTGAGACACAACCCTCATTTCCCAACTTTTAAGTTGGGAAATCCTCTCCATTTTCTCTCTTCTCTCTCTTTTCTTTTTCTTTTTTTTTTATGCTTTGGTTGGGAGGTTCATGACTATTTTTCCGGCGAAACTCCGTCAAGTTTATTTTCATTCAAGTTTCGAGCTTTATTCACTATTTTCGTCTGAGCATGCTATGGGAGAGTAGGTACCTTGCTTAGGCCTTACTATTTCGACTTTGTCTTTCGAATTGTGTGTTTATGCTCGTTTCTTGGTTTTTCTTTATTTTTGTTACTTGCTTACGTGTGTTAGGAATCTATATGTGCTTATCTTGTGTAGAGTTCTCGACTTTGCTAGTGTTGAAGGCTCGTATTAGATGACCTAGGATCACTATGCTCGTATGTTTTCTCTTGTTTATTTTTCTTTTTCTTTAGTCATGGAGATTCCGGTAGACCAAAGTTTCAATTTTTTTCTCTCTATATTTGCATCTTTCATCATTTGCTATAGATTCTTAGTTTAATTTCATGCAAATCCAATCCCTTCAAGCGAGTAGAATGTTTAGGACCCTATTTTCGGTTATGTGACTTTGACGACTAAGTAGTGAACGAAGCTCCAAACAGCCTTCCTTTGAGAACAACCACAGTCGGGTAGCTTGGTTACCACATGCCCAAAAATACTACAAACAACCCCACAACACATTAATTCACGTTACCTGCCAGGCTACCAACGACTCATTAATACACCTCATATCTCCATCTCTCACACTATCTCTCTCTCTCACACACACACACATACATGACACACACAGCAGACGCACACGAGACACACACAACACACACTCGCCGACGGAACACACACACACTCCCCGACGGACCTTCAGCCATTCATATTCGCGCCGCCATCATGACTCCGCCTCTGTCACGTCTCCACCTTGCCGTGCCACCGCCGCCGCGCCACCGCCTCCGCAAATCTCGTTGTTCCCTCCCTTGCCGCAGCACATCACACACTTAGTCGACCTGCGCTTGTCGTCTTTGGCCGTGAGCAACAAATTTCGACCTCTGTCTGCCAATCGCCGCCGATCGAAGGTGGCGCTAATCAGTCTCTGGCAGCAGCGCACATTGAGGTCGTCGACTCAGTCGTCGGAGTTGATGAATGGAGGCAACCAGTCGAACACCGTTGTTGTTTGGGGCTGGGCGGGAGGTCGGTCGCCGGTGTTGGCATCAGAAACGTTTTCAGCCTCCGTTTTTTTTTTTCTTTTCCGGACAGATTGGTCGTCCGCAGGCCGTCGCCGGTTGGAGCCGCCGGCACACGACTACGGTGGACGGTGACTGCTAGCATGTGTGCGACGACCCTTGGGGACATGAACATTTTGTTACAGGGGCCTTTGTGTTGAGAATTTGAGAAATGTCAAGGACTAGGTTGCAAATTTCATTAATTTAACTTAATTACAATTTAGTTCATGGGTCAAATATCTAATTTTACAAAATTTTAAAAATTTTAATTATATTTCAATTTAGTACATGGGCTAAATCTATAACTTATATAAAATATATTAAAATATTACCTTTTACATATTTTCTTTATCATTTTATATGTATTTTTTTCAACCAAAATTAATAAATGACATTAAATAAACATATTAAAATATTAAATATGTTTTTATAATATAAAAATTAAATTATTTTAATTATTTATGTTGATTCATTTAACAATCCCAAATATCTAGTTATGCTGATTCGGTTTTAATTTAGCTTTGTACATAAAAAATAAAGAAAACAGTCGAACTACATAATGCACAATATAACAGCGCACGATGCATATTATTGTTTGTACAATTGCACAATATAGTTAGATCGGATGCACATTAATATGTTCGAGAATACACATTAACATAACGATTTGCACTTTCACAAAATATTAAAATTTTGCTTATTTCAAGTCGAGTTCAACTTTATTGACAATAATATTAATATTAATATTAATAATAATAATGATAATAATAATAATAATAATAATAATAATAATAATAATAATAATAATAACAAGACCAATCGAACTATACAAAAAAATGTATTTTTATATTTATCCATATATATTATTTATTATCATCTAAAGTATAATTATAATTTAAAAAATTATACATACTAAATATATTTTTATCAAAAAATAATTACAATTCAAGTGCGCTTTAGTATTAGTCATATTGCACATTACTAATTGTCGGATTGCACATTAGTATTATACATATTGCACGTTATTGACTGTCAAATTGCACTATACTAACTGAACCTAATCGTTTTATTTTTCTTTTTATCGAATTTTATGTTAATAAGATTATTTGTGTTCACTTTTAATACTTTAGTGTGACAAAAATAACTATACTGAATAAACTATATAAAAAACATTCTTTTTTAAATTTTATAGTGAATATTATTTTTTAATAAAAAATAAATAAAATGTTAGATAATAATATTAATGTGCATTCCACATAACAATAATGTGCAATTGCTAAATTTGTTATAAATTATATATTTAGCCCAAGAATTGAAATGTAATCTATAAAAGTTTATAAAATTGTAATTGGGTCCCTTGAACATCTCAAATTTCCACAACAAAGCCCTCATTCTAAAGTGTGAAACTGAAGTTCATTTACGGTCTTTTTCTGCCGGCGACTGGAAGGGCTGGGTTGTGGCGGCAACTGACTTAGGGGAGACTGAAGATTTCCGGCGCGGCGGGCGGGGAGGTGATTCTCGCCGGAGGAGACCTGCAACCTGTTTGATGAGTACCTATGGCGACGGCATCGGCAAGGTGGTGGCGATGCGAAGTTGTGGTGGACGGACGTCTGAGTGGAAGCGGCTGACTGATGGCAGACGGCGGAGGTAGGGTGGCGTACTGTTCACAGCCGAAGTTGTTGTGGCAGTGTGGTCGTCGACATGGGAGCTCGCGCCGTGAGCTTCGGACGGTCTGGCGTCAATGGTGGACGGATGCGGCAGCAGATCTGTCAACGGCGACGACGTTACCGGCGGCTTGCTGCGGTGGTGGGATGTGAGCTAATGGCGGTATTGTGTGTGTGAGTGTGTGCCTGCGTCTGTGACTGTGTGTGTGTGAGAGAGAGAGAGAAGAGAGTGATGAGGGATAGATGGTGGGACGGTGGCATTATTTGTATGGGACCCACTGAGTAGTTGAATGAGGAAATTACATGAATGTCCTCTAAGGTAGTTATTTGGGTATGAGATAGGCTTGTATTTACAATGTTGCCATTACAGGTTTGACCATCTTTTTTAATTCTGACTTAATTATGTTCATTGATCGTACCGATCCAATGATCTATAATCATTCTTATTTCTTTCACTATCTACCATTCTTTCCAGCCATTTTAATAATGTAAATTAATGTTAATTTTATCACTTATGTTTTTTTTTTATCAACTCTTATTCTAAATTATTTTTTAAGTGTTGTAAAATACATTAAATTTTATACATTGGTCTATTAACTGAGGTGCGGTGGTTCTTTATTTTTTCTACATATTTTTGCAAAAAAAAAATCTTATTAATGTGTAATAAGTGATTGTGATATTTATTAATGATCAAATATTGTTATAATAAAATAATACCAATATAAGTATTTGATTATAAGTGAAAAATTATCATGACATAACCTAAATGTACATGTATTTTATTGTATAATTTGTTCGGCAATTCTCGAAAAAATGATCAACTTATGTGGTATATAAGATTTACGTTGTTCATTTTAAATTTATTATTTTACTTTGGTAATACTTTATGTTTATTATTATATGTTCAAATTGTATAAAAATTAGGTTATTTATCATATCATGTAATAATAGTCATAAATATATGGCAAATTCTACATTTCTATTGTTATTTTTTTATCATAGTATAAAAATCCAACTAAGAGTGTTTATGTAATTTGATTATAAATGTGATATATACTATTAAGTAAAATGTTGTTTTAATTATGATTTTTATATATAATATTTATTTATTTTTAGTAATATGTGCATGTGCACAGGATTAATACTAGTTAATTACAAACATACAGTATATCATTTATTTACGTACGAAGCGTCATTGTTAAAACTTCATCTTTATTTATAGATCTATTCATTCATACTGTAAGGTGGATGTCAATTATTATATAACTTAACTCGTACCAAAAAATGGTAATTGGTAAACGGAAACATTTTTTTTTTAAGAAATATCAATAGAATTATAACAGTGTTTTAAATATCGGTATATACCGCCATGTATTATCGATAATACCAATTACCAATGGTCCAACTGGTTACCATCTAAATACCGTTTTGGTCAAAACACCGGTTTATACCAGAAAATACCGGTTTTACCGGACAATACCGGTCAAAATACCGACTAAAATATTGGGTATACTGAATTTTTTTAAAATATATTCTTATAATATATTTTTATTAATTTATTTATATAGTAGAAAGTTCTACACTTAATTTTAATATATTTACATTGTTATTTGATTTTAGATAATTTTAGTATTTATTATAGTTAGTTTTATATATTATTTCTATTATAATAATAGATTAATTTAATATTTATTAAAACTGGTAAAATAGACGTTAAAACAAGTCGAACTGGTTGAACCGCGTACTGTGGCTCGTCTAGTATGATTACCGGTACGGTATTTAAAAATTAAAACATTGAATTATAATAATGGAAAATGACCTAACTAGAGGGACTATTCAGTTGATTGCATTTTCAAACTAATTGCAATATTCTATTTTATTGATATACAACTAGTTAGGGAATATTGAATTTAGCAGAGCTACCAGTCGTTTGTTAAACGTCATGGTTCGAACTTGAGACATTATTGTCAACTCTCATGCATCATTATACGGTGATTATATAATGACAACCATGAAACCATCATGATAAGTATTAATAATCTATATTTTTTCTTCTATAAAATAACTAAGTTAATAAAAATAACAAAATAGCAAATAAAGAAGTTTTTTTAGAGATGAGCTCTCAGTTCTAAAATCAAGTCCTGGCAAACAAGGCAAAAATCCAATTTTGGTCCGCTAACTTGTTCATTGTCCACTTTTAGTACACTGTCTTTCCCCTCATAAAAAATGGTCCATTATGTTACACTTTTCATTAGTTTTAGTACACTAATCCCGTGACCCGGGATTACGAGATGACAAATCAGGTTTTTATCCTACCACGTCAATATTTTATCCCTCCACGTAGTTCCAATCCCGGTCCACGTCATCTTGTAATCCCGCCAACTGGAGTAGCGTACTAAAACTGATGAAAAATGTAACATAATGGACCATGTTTTATGAGGAAAAAAATATTGTACCAAAAGTAGACAATGGACAAATTAGCGGACCAAAATTAGATTTTTGCCTGGCAAACAATATATACAGTCTACACCTAGTGAATGAATAAGGTCAAAATAATTGGTCCCCTCCAATTTGAAATATGTATACGATTTTATCTCAATACATATTCATTGATAGAATTACAAAAGTATCTAATTTTTTTCAAATAGTACATGACATTGCAAACTCCATGGAGAGTACCTGATTTCTATACATTTAATTAGTACCTGAAATTACTCTTGAGAGAACTTGTGTGCTTAAAATCTTACAAAGTCTAGGTAGATGAATTTAATACGTAGTAATGTGGTGAGAAAGAAATTTAAAGAGAATATGGATATAAGAAATTATTTAAAATGTTTACATTATACAAAATATCTTCAAATTTTGAAGATATATGAACAAGAAGAACGAGAATATGTAACACATTATTTAAAATGTTTATATTATACAAAATATCTTCAAATTTTGAATATATATGAACAAGAAGAACGAGAATATGTAACACATTAGGACATTCGATATGTATAGAACAACTGTAACACTAACCCAAAAACAATAAGAAGTACCAATGAATTACCTATGGAAACCAACCTCTACCAACAAATTTAATGAATCATCAACGACGCACTCATCAAAAACATAGTTCAAGACGAGTTATAACAATACTTCTGTTTGGAAAGAAATTCCTCTCAGAGCATCTCCAATGTGAGATGTTGACTTAATAAAATGTTAGCCACATCATCAAGTTATAAAGTGATTACAAAAATTACTCTCCAATCCATAATGTTATGGACTCTTTTATGCTGACATGGAGAAAATAAATATTCAAAGTGTGAAGGCCCACTTTCTAGTTTTCCAAAGTGTGTTTGAAAGCCAACTCATAAAAAATCTAACTTGTTTTAAGCTTTTGAAATGGATGCATTGGAGATGTGCATGTAATAATATTTATATTATTTTATTATTGTGGACCATATAGTTAGTTGAACTTAATTGAATTAATAGTCAAACTTAATTAAGGTGAATATGTATTTAATAGATTATTAATGTTCTAATATTAAAGAATCCAATTTGTGATGTTTGACTTGGACAGTAAGTTAGGTTAGAACATGGGGAATGTTAGTAGGATTAGGATTGTAAGTCTTTTCCTCTTATATATACTACATGCCCATCTCTCCCATCTCATACGCAAATAAAGTTCTCAACATCGAGTGCTTTGTGAAAGACGAGAGACGCGGGAGAGAGAAACAATTCATAGGCAAGCAAATGATACATCATTTGAGAGTACGAGAAAGATAGATCCATGAAGAGATCGCAGATAGATCAAGAAAACAGGGAAGGACTATAAGCTAGATTCTTGTAAGTTTCTATGTGCAATTTAATTTATGCAAAAGATCCATATTCTATGAATGGATAGAATTACATGCTTAGGGTTTATTCAATTCCGCCTGATAGTTATGAATATGCCCTTTAAGTTTCTTACATGTGGTATCAGAGCATGTGTTTATGCATGATTATCTTGTCAAATAAAAGTTTTACATGAACAAGTAATTGCGTTAGTAATTGTTCCGTCCGGCATATATTGCTTTGAATCGGAAATAGATTCATAAAGGTTCAATTGTAGAATTGTTTTATACTGTATTGTGATTTTATTCGTGGCTTGTCTAAAATAAAATAATTGTTGCAAGCTGCATAATGGATTGGTAAATAGGCTAGGTTGTGATTGTAGAGTTGTTTTTTAAAAAACATCACGGATTGTTGATAANCCACAAAGCATCACGGATTGTTGATAATTGAGAAAAACTAATTGAATTGCTTCTATGTTTTAATTATATATGTTGCCTGATAGTTTAGTTACTGTATCCCTGTCAGTAATCTGTTATATGTGGCATGAATTATTTACTGATCGTGTACCATTAAGCTGTTGTTGGACTTTTGTGATCAAAGTATCTTATAGCAATTTTCGTGTTGTTGATTGAGATATGTTATTGTTTTGATAATCTCATAATATACACATGAAATAAAATTATTTTCTAATTATATTATCTATGTAAAGAAACTAGTTAGTCGCCAAAGTGGCCTAGTTTAATTTATGGAATAGATAATTAAATTAGAAGAAATATCAATAAAATAAAATATTTTCTAGTTATATTATCTATGTAAGAAAACTAGTTGATCATCAAAGTGGCCTAGTTTAATTTATGGAGTAGATAATTAAATTAGATTAAAGTATCGATTATTCAAATATAAAAAGATGTCTTATTAATGTTTCTCTAATTATATATTTGAATAATTGATGTCATTGTTTATAAACCAGGAGGACACCTAAAGGTGGGCCATGTGTTTATAGTTATGACAATTAAAAGAGAAATTATAATTCATGTTAGGTCAATTAGTGTGTTTGTCCAAAGATAACCTCTAATTGATCAAAATTTATATAATTTCTATTAAGGATTAATATTTAATAAAGAAGTTACACTTAAAGGGATGTTAATTAGCGTGTTTGTCCAAAGATAACCGCTAGTTGACTCAAGTTTATATAATTTCTATTAAGGATTAATATATAAAAGAGAAATTATAATTATAGTTAGGTTAATTAGTGTGTTTGTCCAAAGATAACCACTAATTAATCACAGTACCTATAATTTCTATTAAAGATTTTTCCTCTTAAGCATCAATCAAGTATATTATATATTTAAGTATTTGCCCAAAGGTATATTTAAATATATAATTTAAAAGATTTCTGAATCCATTAATTTTATCTCAAAGCTTAATTAAATAGCATGTATTAAATTTTGCAGCGTTCAAAATTTGGTTATCCGTACAGTATTATAGTTGAAAAATTCAATTGGCTGAACTTCAGTGAATGGTCTAAGCATATCCAATTTCAGTTAGGTTTAATGAATTTGGATATGACTCTAATTATTGATGAAGTTCTCACAACCATTACTGATTAGAGCTCCGGATTAGATGTAATTCTACGTAGGGTATGTGGGCGATCAAATAGGTTGTGTTTGAATTTTATGAAATTAATCATGGTGGATAACATTAAGGTTAATAATACAAAATAATTCCTAAATAAAAAAAATCAAGGAATTATCTCCATTTAAAATTGCGGAAAAGGTTGTTGTGGAAGGTTTCATTAACGAGCTCACCACTATAAAAGTTCGACTGATTCTGTTCCATCCATGATCTCGTGACCCACATGTTCAACATATAAGCTAAACTTACAAACATGAGAATGAATGTGATAGACTCATTTATGGTTTTATTCATCATGAACTCCCTACCTGTAAAGTTTGGCCAATCCTTAGTGAACTATAACACCATTAAAGATAAATGGGATTGTAAGGAAATTAAGGCTATGCTGGTGCAGGAAGAGGCGAGAATAAATGAGATGAAATAAGAGTCGATTCACTTTATATCTCATGTGAGAGCCAATAATAGTAAAATAAAATGGGAAACAAAGGCAAATAAAAGAAGAATGGGTTACATAAAGTTTTTGCAGGTCCAATCATTAAAGAAACAAGGTGTTATTTCTGTAAAAAGTTAGGCCATCTCATGAAAGATTGCCCGAAATAAAATCTTGATTCGAAAAGAAAACATACATTAAATTTTCGTATGTTGTGAATCAAATTTATTAAAGATTCCCAATAATAGGTGGCTTGATTCTGTGCAACTACTTATGCATCTCATAATTACTAATTTTTTGGGTTAAATGTAGTGCACACAATGAATACTATACTCTCATATGGCATTAAAGATTATGGTCACATATCTGAAGAAAAGTTTTGAGAATGGTGAATAATGAAACCATTTCTCATTTGGATTTTAGTGATCAAGATGTATGTATAGAATGAATTAAAGAAAAGCAAACTAGCATACATTAAAGAGATTTGTCATAAGAAGCACTAAAATCTCATAACTTATTCACACTAATTTTTGTGGTCTATTTAACGTCCCTTTGTGGGGTGATGTAAAGTATTTAATCACCATTATAAATGATTTCTCATGTTATAGTTATATTTATCTACTACATGAAAAAGACTCAATCATTGGACTATCTAAAGATATACAATGATGAGATGGAGAGGTAGTTAGATAAATAAGTAAAAGTTGTGAGATCTCACTAGAGTGGTGAATATTAATGTAAGTTCAATAAAGGAGAATAATATCCTAGTCCATTTGCAAGGTTTCTTGAGATTTGAAATATTTGTGTGCAATACACTATAATTGAGAGTCTTCAACATAATGGTGTTGCTGAGAGGATAAACCATACTTAAAGAATATGGTTAGAAGTAGGTTGAGTAATTCAACATTAACGTTTTCTATGTGGATGCATGTATTAAAGATTACTGCATATTGGATAAACAGAGTTCCTAGTAAGGCAGTTCCTAAGACACCTTATGAACTGTGGACGGGTAGGAAACCTAGTTTGAGGCACCTTCATATTTGGGGGTGTCAAGCATAAATAAAAGTATATAATCCACATATAAAGAAACTTATTCCTAGGACAGTCAGTGGTTATTCATTGGCTATCCGAAAAGATATAAAGGATATAAGTTTTATAGTCCTAACCATAGTAAGAGAATACTTGATTCTGGCAATGCTCGATTCATTAAAAATGATCAAATCAGTGGGAGTTTGGAACCGCAAAGTTTGGATGTCAAAGAAACTCGGGTTGAACAGTTAAAATCGAGAGTCCATTAATGGTTGTTATTCTTTTAGTTACAGTACCGTCATGTAACTTAGATGAATAACAAAATGATCCAAACTCACTTGATAATGAATCATCACAAAGCAATCAAGAAATTATGGAACAACCTTTGGTTGATGAATGACAAGCCATGAAAAGTGAAAATTCTAGAAAAGTTTATCAATGCCATGAAAGAATAATTAAAGTCAATGGATGAAAATAAAGTCTTCAATTCAATAGATTTACCTGAAGGGTCTAAAAGAGTTGGGTGTAAATGGGTTTTTCGAAACCAAACACGACTCTAAAGGTAATATCGAAAGATATAAAGTTAGACTTGTTGCTAAAGGTTACACCAAAAAAGAGAAGGCATTGACTACAAGGAAACATTCTCTCTCGTTTCAAGAAAAGATTCCTTGAGAATTGTAATGGTAATGCTAGCTTTGTATGATTTTGAGCTTTATCAAATGGACATAAAGATCACCTTCTAAATAATAAACTTAAAAAGGAGATCTACATGAACTAATTAAAGTTTTTTTAGATCACAAGAAATGAAACATTAGCGTGTAAGTTGAATAGATCGATATATGGACTAAAATAAGTCTCTCGTCAATGGTATCTTAAGTTTAATGATACCATCATGCTTATGGTTTTGTAGAGAATACCGTAGATCGGTGTATCTACATTAAGGTCAGTGGGAGTAGATTTGTTATTTAGTTTCGTATGTCGATGACATATTATAGTTGCTAATAATGTGGACATGTTGCACGAAGTAAAGTATTATCTCTCTAAAAAAGTTATGAAATAAAGGATGCGGATAAAACGTCCTTGCTAATTGGAATAGAAATATTCTGAAATAGATCACAAGGACTAAAAGTTTATCCCATAAAAGTTTTATTTGAGAGATAATGGATGGTTGTTCCGTATAATTCCAATTCATAAAAGGGACACATTTAGTCTAAAATAAATGTTCGAAAGGTGAAATGGAATGAAAAGTGATAGAGGAAATTCCATAGATATAAATGATTAGGAGTCTTAAGCGAGACGAAACTGTACTAGGTTTGATAATATATTTGTTGTTGGTACGTTAAACAACTATAAAAATGATTTTAAATGATTATGCTGCAAAGAAATTTTTAAAGTACTTACAAGGCATTAAAGAACACATGCTAACTTAAAGAAGATCCAAATTATTGGTTATAATTGGATACTCGGATTCAGACTTTTGCTCATAATGTCTAAAGGAGCAAAATTATGGAAAGGTGGAACAAAAGTCCATCATCGCGACTTCCACAGTGTAGGGTTGAGTTTGTGGTATGCTTTGAGGCCACAAGCCAAATTTAGGGCTACGATGCTTTATCTTGGGACTTGGAAATGTCGACATCTAGTCCAAGCCGCTAAGATATATCGCAGTATCGTAGCAATAATATTTCAAGGAATGACAAGTATTAAAAGGGTGTGAATCACATAAAATTGAAATACTTGGTCATAAAAGTAGAAGTGAAGAACTAAAGTGTCATTTGAGCATTCTAGTACTACTTGCATGAAAGTGGATCCATTAAAAGGGTTATTCCATAAGCCTTTGGAAGGCATATAAAGAAAGTTGGGAATAACGAATGGGGCTTTGTTGGACTGACCGATACAGAATGAAATTGCTCAATTAATGATTTTGACACTTATTGAATTCAATTAAAGATGTTTGATTCTTCAGATATAATACCATCATTATGGATATTTGATTTTATAGTATATACATAAAAGTTGGATGGCTTATGGTTATGGTACGAATAGCTTGTTCCATATTAAAGTAAAGTTGAATTAGAAATGATTTGTGGTACATGGAAGGAATCATGTCGCTCGAAGACTTGTGACCGCCATGACTCGGTTAATTTCTATTTTAATTTTAAACTTATAGATATATGTATTCAATCATAAGTTTGATGAAAGGTGCGCGCTTAAAGTAGTTCTTTTGATTTCGACACTATATGGTCCAAGTGGGAGAATGTAATAATATTTATATTATTTTATTATTGTGGACCATATAGTTAGTTGAACTTAATTGAATTAATAGTCAAACTTAATTAAGGTGAATATGTATTTAATAGATTACTAATGTTCTAATATTAAAGAGTCCAATTTGTGATGTTTGACTTGGACAGTAAGTTAGGTTAGAACATGGGGAATGTTAGTAGGATTAGGATTAATGTAAGTCTTTTCCTCTTATATATACTACATGCCCCTCTCTCCCATCTCATACGCAAATAAAGTTCTCAACATCGAGTGCTTTGTGAAAAGACGAGAGACGCGGGAGAGAGAAACAATTTATAGAGTACGAGAAAGATAGATCCATGAAGAGATCGCAGATAGATCAAGAAAACGGGGAAGGACTATAAGCTGGATTCTTGTAAGTTTCTATGTGCAATTTAATTTATGCAAAAGATCCATATTCTATGAATGGATAGAATTACATGCTTAGAGTTTATTCAATTCCGCCTGATAGTTATGAATATGCCCTTTAAATTTCTTACAGTGCATTCCAAATTAAAATATTCTCTTTTGACATTCATATTACATGGATTTATATTTCATTCATCATTTGACATGTGTTTAAATTTAATTAATATTAAAAATTGAGCATTGAAGATGCTTTTAGGGTTCTGTAGATATATGGGATGGGCTAAAGATATTATAAAATTATAGTGAAAACCAAGTGTCAGTACGAACGAACGTTCAAAGATTCTATCTATATTGAAGAATTAATGAAAGAACAATATGTCACATCACAAATCGGTATTGACAACCTAAAATGAATTAGAATTTTCGAGGACAAACCAAGTTCTTCTTAAGGACAACGAAAAGTAACTCTAGTAATGTTACTCTTTTTACATCAAAAGGGAAAACCTGGTGAGGTTGGATGACCGACGATGAAGGATGAAAAGTTAAGTGCTTTAATCAAAATAATGGTACCTATTTTATGGGTTTCAATTTGACATCTATATTGTTTATATAAATAAATAAATAATTATATTTACATAATTATCTAGTATTATTTGTAAAAATAAAATTATTAAAATTAATTTAACTACAAAATAGTTATATGGTATGAGTTAAAAACATATTATAGTATAAGGTGAGTAAGTCGTATAAGTGACGGTCGTCATTTTAAATATTAATAATAATATAGTTTTTCAAAAACGTATTTAAGATTCAAAACATTTTTTTATTATTTCCTAATGTTTAGTATAGTTTTTTTTAACAAACACTCGTATAATACAAAGATATTATACTAGTTACCTAATTGTAATAAAAATAAACTTGCTTAATGATCTTAAAAAAATAATAATTTTATATAAATAGTTCGAAAAAAATGAATAGAATATAATTTGATGTGACTTTATAATTAATTAGTAGTAATTAATCTGTAATAAAATAAATAAAAATATAATTACTTGATTGATATAAAATATATTGAAAAATAGAAGAAAAACTAAAATAATTATCCCAATTTTTTGTCAAACAACTATAATTAATTATAAACATCTCATCTATTTACGTACAAGCGTCATTGTTCAAAGTTCACCTTATTTATAGATCTATTCATACTGTAAGGTGGACCCCAATTATTATAGAACTTAACTCGTACCAAAAATTGGTAATTGATAAATGGAAACATTTATTTTTTTTCTAAGAAGTATCAATAGTAAATTATAATAAGATTACCTAATTACAATTTACAGGGACTATTCAGCTAATTGCATTGACGTCAAACTAATTGCATTATTCTATTTTAGTGATATACAGCTAGTTTGGAAATATTGAAATTAGCAGAGGTGCGACCACTTGTTTGTCAAACGTCATGGTTCGAACTTAATACAATAATACTTATTATTGTCAACTGTTCTGAATCATTATACGGTGACAAACTATGCATGATACGTATTAATCATCTTTATTTTTTCTTTTATAAAATAACAAACTAAAAATAACAAAATAGCAAATAAAGAAGTTTTTTAGAGATGAACTCTCAATTCTAAAGTCAAATTTGTAATCAGTCCTACAAAAAATATATGTGGTGTAGCCAATGGGAAAATTCAAAATCAGTCCCATAGGTTGAGGAGGTGTCATTTTTGGTCCCGCAGGATAGTGAAAGTAACAAATAGTCCCATAACTTTTAAAAAGTAATCAAAAGTAGGACTTTTGATGCGATTTCCAGCTTGAAAGGCTTGATAAGCCATGTGGCGCAGAGGTGACATTTTTTCTTCACACGTTGGCAGCAGTCATCACACGTGACATGATGTTAAACCTGTGGGACTAGTATTGAAATTTTTCCTATTTTTTATATTATTATTCTCTTCTTTTTTATATAAATTACTATATATATGTGTACATATTAATTAATATAATTATATTATTAAGTAAATCTAAGAAAACATTATGAAATTATATAATTATTTATTATAGCTATTTAGAAATATTTTTGTTATGAATAGGGATACAATGTACATTAAAATAAAATTAGAAAATATTTTTATTACTTATATTTTATGATGTGTTTTTTTTTTCGAAACGATAGAGAATTTTATTAATAGACGCACAAAAGTGCAAAGTACAGCCACTAGCTGAATAATACAACCAATGACTGAGAGAAATGGAAAGACAAGTCCGAAGACCGCCTAGAATCGCTAGCTAGCAATGCTAGAAACACTCGGCAACACACTAAGACACAAACAAACTACAGAAATCAAAAGGCTCCCAAGAGGAGAATGAGAGAAGCGACCCCAACAGGATAATACTATGATGTGTTATTTTCAACAGGTATTCTTTTAGCTTCTTTTTAATATTAAATTATTATAAAATTACAAAAGAAAATATTTTTATTCATCAGATAATTATAGTTAACATTTTTTTATTCATGACATAATTGTTTTTTTTTTAATTTTATTATTATTTAATAAAAATATAGTAAAAAAAGTGTTAACCACAATTATGTCATGAATAAAACTATTTTTAAAATTTTATAATAATTTAATTTTATAGTTAATTTGTCTTTAATAATTACTATATTTTTTCATGAATAATTATAAAACTACAAAAATAAATTATGTCATGAATAAAAATATTAGCTATGATTATGTCATTAATACAACTATTTCTGTAATTTTATAAATCATACCATATAAGTCTTTTTTTATTCCGTTGAAAATTGATTTTACGCTATAGACGCTTATGACCTCCCCTCCAGTTGGCCAATTGGGTGGCCCTCCATTTGACATGCCACTTGGTAAGTTGAATATAACTATTTTCTAATTTTATAATAATTTTATAGTTAATTTTTTTTTTACTAATTTCTACATTTTCTATTAAATAAATTATAAAATTACAAAAAAAATTATGTCATGAATAAAAAATGATAGCTATAATTATGTCATGAATAAAACTATTTTTGATTTTATAAATTATACCATATGACTTTTTCATTCTGTAGAAAATTGATTTTACGATATAGACGTTTATGACCTCCCCCTCCAATTGGGCGGCCCTCCAACTGACCCTGTAACTTGGTAAGTTGAATAAAATAGTTTTTGTAATTTTATAGTTAATCTTTTTATTATATCTTTTATTAAATAATTATAAATTACAAAAACAATTACTATATTTTTTATTAAATAATTATAAAATTACCAAAAAAAAATGTCATGAATGAGAAAATGTTAGATATAATTATGTCATGAATAAAACTATTTTTATAATCTTATAACAATTTAGTATTATAGTTAACATTTTTTACTATATTTTTATTAAATAATTTGAAATTACTAAAAAAATTATTATGTATTTCAAATGTGAATATTAGATAATAAATCAATTCAAAAATTGGGGAGTGCTTCAAAACTTTTAGAAATATTCATATTTTTAAGTAAGTTACCTGTTAAAAAGAATAATTCTAAGAAAATATTGATAATGAATTCATCTAATATAATGTTTTCAAAATTATTTTTGGTCATGACAAATGGTAAGAGCAAACCAAAAAAAAAAATTATTTTGTTATTTATTTGAATATGTAAATATCTTAGCCTTGAAGTTTTTTCCTGTAAAACTCTCAAGACTGACATTAAATCGGCAAACTGTTTATTGTGTTTTTGTGCTTATTTTTGTGTGTTTTATGTGCCTTAATCGAGTCTTTTTAGGTTCATTTTAGTGTCGACCGGTCCATTTTATCGTCTTTCATGTGTTTTCTTTGCTTTTCATTTTATTTTAGATTTTGACGTACTTTTTCGTGCTCTTGGGTGCATTTTCAGGATTATTCCGAGGATGATGGGAAAAGCCGAACAGAGTTCCGAGAGACGAGCACTTTCTGGAGAGTCCCAAGTCATTTTCGAGAAGTTTCGAGCCAATTCGTACGAGCCATTTCCAAACCGAGAATTTCGTGCCATGTCGATCAAGAGGCCCAAAATTCAGCCACACTCACGAGTTCGAGCCGCAGCCCGCGCCTCGCGGAGGATCACTGCCCAGCGCCGCCACACTTGCGACCACGCGAAGACTCTCGCGACCTCGAGAGTGCAGCCTTCCTCGCGCCCGCGCTCGCCGACGGTCCCGCGAGATCGAGATTAAGGATTTCCCCGTGCCCGCGCCTCGCGAAGACTCCCGCGACGTCGAGAGTATCCCTGTTCCTCGCGTCCGCGCCCTCGGAAGCTCTCGCGATGTCGAGAGTGTTTTTCCAACTGCACGTCCACGCGCGCGGATCTCTCGGCGACATCGAGAGTATCGTTTTCTCTCGCGGCGCGCCAGTACCTTCCCGTGCCAAGTCCGTGCCACATGTTGTCCGCGACCCGCGAATCCTCCCATGAGCTCGAGAGTGTTTAATGTGTGTGTTTTTAGTGTGTGTTTGTGGTATAGCTATAAATAGACATTGTGCTTTATATTTTTGGACACCACCCTCATTTCCCAACTTTTAAGTTGGGAAATCCTCTCTATTTTCTCTCCTCTCTCTTTTCTTTTTTTTATGCTCTGGTTGGAGGTTCATAACTCATTTTTCTGGCGAAATTCCGGCAAGCTTATTTTCATTCAAGTTTCGAGCTTTATTCATCATTTTCGTTCGGGCACGCGATAGGAGAGTAGGTACCTTGCTTAGGACTTACTACTTCGAGTTTGTTCTTTCGATTTTGTGTTAATGCTCGTTTCTAGGTTTTTGTTTTATTTTTATTGCTTGCTTACGTGTGTTAGGAATCTATACGTGCTTGTCTACTATAAAGGTCTCAACTTTGTTCAAAGCGTGATGATTTAGTGTAGAAAGCTCGTGTTAGATTATCTAGGATCACTATGCTCGCATATTTTCTCTTGTTTTCTTTTATTTTCTTGAATTATGGATACTCCGTGCAACCAATGTCTTGATCTCTCTTTCGATTCTTGCATTTTTCATCATTTTTGCTCTTAGATTCTTAGTTCAATTTCGGGTAATCCATCCCCATCAAGCGAATAGAAAGTTTAGGACCTTGTTTTTGGTTATGTGACTTTGACGACTAGATAGTGAACGAAGTTCCGAACAGCCTTCCTTTGAGAACGACCCGAGTCCCGGTAGCTCGGTTACCACTTACCTAAAAATACTACAAACACAAACCTTAAACCAAAGTTTGGAACCTTCATCGTCTTTTGGAACTGCACTGAAATATAAAAGAGGGAAGTTCTCAATATTTTATTTATTTCCTCTTACTTGGTTTATTTTATTTTAGGAAAAATAAGATTCCTTACCTTATGAAGCAACGTCATGCGCACTTACCTTAGGAAGCAGCAGTGATAAAAAAAAGAGAACTTACTAGGTGGAGTTGGCTTGCACAAGGGACAAGCGACCGCATGAATGTGGACGCTACTAAGTTTGGAAGATTGAGGTCAAGGAGGACTTACCATAATGAGCATAGGTAAAAAGGCTTCGACGCTGAACTGGAATGATGACTTTTGCAGATCTGATCATTTTTAAAGAGAGAAAAAAGAAGAAAACCTTTTACAGGTGTTGGATAGATGTTTATTATCTTGAGTGATTATTTTTATTTGATTGAGTGGAGACGAGAGCCTGTTATCGATATTATTGTTGAGCGTATTCTGAGTTTATTTGAGTGAAAGTGTTTGAGAGGAACACTTAAAAACAATATGTAGGTTTCGTGTTGAGAAAATCCACAAGGGATTTGTGGTTGAGAAAGTAGTTGTATAAGTGATTACATTGTAGGTTCAGAAGAGAGAGCCTTCATTGTAAATTGTAAGTGTAACGGGCCAAACACCTATATATATGAAATAGTACCGGAGGGAGAGCGGGATGCTCTCCTGAAGGTCCAAGTTCTGTAGAACCTTGCTTCCACAATTAGGTGAATGTACATCGATGTTTATTGATTTAGACTGTTAGCGGAAGTCTGTTATATCTCCCCGAAATTTCATTTCTGACACAAATGATCGACATCCAGAACTGTCGGATATTATTTAAAAAAATAATTCTACGATTTTTTCTTTTATGATTGTACAGTTGTTGAAATTTTTTTTTCGTATATTCACATTTCTAATTTTTTGTTTGTAGTTTTATAATTATTTATTAAAAAATATAGTAAAACATGTTAACTACAATTATTGCATGAATAAAACTATTTTTTGTAATTTATAATAATTTATATAGGAAGCTAAAAAAAATCCCTATTAAAAATAACACATCACAAAATAAAAGCAACTAAAAAATTTTCTAATTTTATTTTAATGTATATTGCATCTTTATTCATAATTAAAAATTTTTATACTTGGTTATAAATAATTATATATGTTCATAATCTTCTCTTAGATTTACTTAATAATGTATTTATATTAATTAATATATATATAATAATTTATATAACAAAAGAAGAGCATAACAATATAAGGAATAGAAATCAAAACTAGTCCCACGGGTTTAATGTCACACCATGTGTGTAATGACTGTTGATAGCGTGTCAAGAAAAAACGCTACCTCCGCGCCACACAACTTTTCGGGCCTTTCACACTAAATCGCATCAAAAGTCTTAATTCTGATTACTTTTTGAGAGTTGTGAGATTGTTTGACTTATCTAATTTCATTTTGGGTTAGTTTTGAATTTTTCCCCTAGTCGATGGATAAGGCCAAAATAATTAGTCCCTCTAATTTGAAAAATACGATTTTTTTTTTTTTCCAATACTTATCTATTGAATAAAGAGTAATGTTTTCATCTAAAAAGTATCAAATTTCTTTCAAATAGTACATGACATTGTGAACTCCATGCAGTGTACCTAATTTATTTACATTTAATTAGTACTTGAAATTACTCTGGAGAGTACTTGTGTGCTTAAATAGTATCAAATTCTAGGTTTTACAAAGAACTTGTAGATGAATTTAATATATAGTAACTAAATTATGGTGAGGAGAAATTTAAAAAGAATATGAATATAAAAAAAATCATTTAAAATGTTTACATTATACAAGCTATCTTCAAATCTTGAAGATATATGAACGAGAATATGTAACACATTTGGAGGGATGATATGTTGAACAAGCTTGGCCAGTGTTCATAGAACAACTCTAACACTAATCGGAAAACAAAAATAAGTACCATATGGATTACCTATCGGTAAACCAACTGCTACCAACAAATTTAATGAATCATCAAAAACTGACTCATCAATAAAGATAAGTCACAACAATATTTCTAGTTGTAAAAAAATTATTCCACTCCTCTTAGTACTTCGTAGATATATGGAAAGTGCAAAAGATATTAGAAAACTTGGGTGAAAAGCAAGTGTTAGTAACAAGAAAGTTGAAAGATTTTAACAGGTATTGAAGAGTAAATGAAAGATCAATGTCACTTTAGAAATCTGTATTGACATCCTAAAATGAATTAGAACTCTAGAGGACAAACTATGTTCTTGAGGACAACGAAAAGTAACTTTAGTAATTGTACTCTTTTTACATCAATAGGAAATTCTAGTGAGGTTCTTCGATTACCAATGACGGAGAACGAAAACTTAAGTGTTATAATGAAAGGAAAATCTATTAAGCAATGGAAAGAATCATTCTTGAAGATCTATATGACCTAGGTTGATCCTTTGATGTATTAGGTATCCCTCCCTATATATTAATTGAGAACGTGTTGAGCCTATGTGGCAGGCTCGCATGCTTCGGGATCCTATGTGGCAAAAATACATGCTTCGTTATTAGGCTTAGTTAGATTTAGTTTACTTCTAATCCAAATATATTTAGGTTCGGATTATCTACAATATGTTGATTATTTATAGTAAGGGTGGGCGCCAGCCGGGACGGTCTTGGATTTGACTTGTCCGGATACCCATCCCACTTTTATGAATCCGTCCATGAACGAGGCACCGTCGTCACCCATGTAATACATGGGTGTTGTATTAGTAATTTATTTAAAGATGAATGTGGGAGATGGATCAACGATAGTCAGTAGAGATACTCTATGGTCCATACCAACCAGGTCAAGACAGACGAATTTCTTAGCCATATTGAAAATGAGCATTGTGGGGGAAGTAGAATGTGTTTTCGAATTCCAAACCTCTGAAATACCCTTGTGGAAAGTCCTAGTTGGAACTCATTCACTGTTACGGATTAATGTTGAATCTAGATATCCTAGACTTCAAATATTGAAAACTTCTTATCACTTATTTTTCTTCGGCAGTGAGGATTGCTAGAGGAATGGTAAGACTAGAAAAAGACGGGTTCATCTTATTACTTGAAATGAGTCTGGAAGGTTACGTGAAAATTTCATGGGACATGACGTCTTAAGATACAAGGAGAGAAGTTTTGGCAGGAGAGATATTAAAAGGAATAGTGGATAATATGGCAAAATTAATTACGTTTTTATCAATGTTTGTTATGTTCGTGTTATTATTTTATGTATTTTTTAGTGGTTAATTTGTACTCGTTTTAGTCTATTTTAAGGTTTTCTCGATCTATTTAGTCATTTTTGCCCGTTTATGTATTTTCTTGTTGTTTTAGTATTTTGTGCATTTTTTGTCTCTTTTTATACTTCATTTTATAGAAAATAAGCTCTAGAAACATGTTTGACGTCGAAAAAAAGAACACAGGAAAACCCGACGGAACCACAATGGGAAAGTGTTGGGAAACTCGCTGGAAAAGTCAATGGAAACTAGTCGAAAAACTTTTCAAAAAACTCGTCTGAATGTTCTGGGCCGGTATTCCCAATCAGCGTCCGGTGGAACCGTGGTCCAACACCGAGCGTAGCCCGACGGGCGCGCCCGTCGCCCGCGCGTTGGCAGCAAGTGCACCTGTCACCCGTGTGTGGCGTGCTCGTCTCCCGCGCCCTGTGCAGCAGCCTGCCAATGCCCAAGTGCAGCCCAGTGCCCACACCCAGCGAGCCCGCACCTCGGGCAGCAACCTGGCAGCGTGCGAGTTCGCGGGCATCACCAAGCGTCAATCGTGCGCGACCCGCGAGCGAAGCCGCTAGTCCACAATGACCGAGCTACCCCGTCTTCAACCCGCCGGCGATGCCACCATCTAGACGTGTTCAAAGGTCGGGCCGGTTCACGACCAGGCCCTGCCTGCCGGGTCGGCGGGCCTCAAATGCTGGGCCCAAAACCGGCCCGGCTATATCTAAGGGCCCGTTCACATGAACCGGCCCGACCCAGTGGTTCGTTAAACCGTTGATTTT
>BKCP01005483.1:259864-278680 GCA_008636005.1 Striga asiatica | reverse complement strand
ACGACCCATCTTCCGACCCGTGAATCGGCCCGGCCTTATGGGTCAAAAAGGAATAAAACATGACCCACCACCCAGCAAGTGTCAGCGAGCTCATTTGTCTGCGAGCTGGCGGAGCAGCCCGCAAGCTAGTGTCAACATTCATGTCAAAATGTTGTTCACTAGATAGCGAATCGATCAACCGGCTAGCGAGTGCTGAATTTTAACACTATGGGCGTGTGGCAGTTAGAAATGTAAATACATTTTGATATAGGATACCATACCAGGCCAACTGGACTCGAGAAGGGGTCTAACCAAACTAGGTGAACCGACGGGTTGATCGGATCTAAAGTACCATAGGTCAAAGAGGCATCAGGTAGACTGTGACAACTCATGTAGATGGGCTGGCCAACAGGTCGAGCTAGGGTCCTCAGATGGCCTAGTAGAAACTCGACCTGGAAGTATGCAGGTCGATGGATCGACCTGAAGAACAGTACAAGATCACAATGAGGAGATAATCTAGCTCGATGGAAGTCGAGATGGTCGTACGATTAGAACATCCAATATGGCATACTAAGAGATAAGAAAGAATATTATTAGAATAAGAACCACACGTGGATTGGGCCACATGGCCTAACAGAATCGGGTAGTTCGGGCACTCGGCAGTACAAACGGGCAGTTCGGGGACTTGGGCAGCCCATCTAGGTAGGATTGGGCAACAAGACACCACCCTTATATAAAAAGGTGGGGTATGACAATACAAACTCTACACACTCTATATACTCATAAGCTACATTGTTACTATTCATCATCTTCTTCATCATTGTGGACTGACTTGATTGTCAGAGTGCTAATAATGGGAACCCCTCCCGACCCATTTTGCAGGTCTTCGAACAGGTTAAAAAGTAGATCTAGGTCGTGCGAACCCGATCAATGTCTTTTTGCACACCATTTTGGCGTCGTCTGTGGGACTTTTATTCGAAAAGACATCAAATCACCATTGTTCATGGCGAGCGACAATTCCAGGACAATTCTAGAGCCCACCATTGATGAGGTTTGGGTCTCCAAATCAACTATTGGGAGTTGGCCCACTGTCGGGCTTCTCAAGGTCGAGCCAGACTTCGGTGACCCCGACGACCCATCTATCTATTTAGTGTATCGAGTTCATCAACGACTCCATTATAAGTTGGAGGGTAGATCAACCACTTAGGAGGTGCAGAGGTCGTTCTTGTACATCTAGCAGAGCCAAATCTGGATAAGGTCGAGCCAATGGGACCACCTGTTGGTGGAGTGCCATCTACAGGCCGGCCAACAGGTCGTCACACTGACGAAGGAGGAGCTGAACAAGATGATAGTCGATGTCGTTGTAGCAAGGTGTGCCCAGCAACAAATTTCGAACGCAGTAACCCTGTAGTGGAGAGAATGGCGGAATAGATTAGGGAATTACAGGAGAAGTTCAAAAGAAAAAAAAAAAAAAGTAGAGCTCGTGGACATCCATTTGCCTAGAGGATCTTAGACTCCGAACTACCAAATGGATTCCGAGAGCTCAGCATCACCTATGACTGGTCTACAAATTCAGCTCGTCACTTGAGGTCGTTTGAAAACATGATTGTTCTACATGGTTATTAAGATGTTGTGAGTTGCAGGGCATTCTTGGCGGCCTTGCGCGGAGGGGCAGAGGATTGGTTTCCCCAGCTCACCCTGAGGTCAGTCAAGGACTTCGAGGAGTTTTCTCAATCAGTTCTAACTCCTCAATCAGTTCGCGAGTGCTAGGTCGCAGGAAATGACCTAATAATAATGGGTTTTCAACTTTGTCAATAATGGGTTTTATTGAATTCTTTAGAATTTCTTTTCTAATAATACAAATTTGAATTCTTCATAGTAGGAAGGTTAGATAACGTCCTAACCAGATTGGCCAGATTATGAAGATTGATTTCTATATATTGTTTTATTTTTATTTTATTTTTTTTTATTTCTTTCTCCTCTCTTCATTATGGGTCGAGGGTAACTAATTCTTGATGTAAAAACACTCACTATTTCTGCAGCCAACTAATGATCTATTTTCACACATTAAGCATTGGCTTCTTTGATATGTTCATCGACAGCCATTGCTTTTATAACTGTGGCATCATAAAATTACTGAGTTAAAATTGTCAAAACCATACTTATCATTGTAGTTTAACATTAAGATGTGACAAAATACTGCATAAGCATGGGAAGTGAGGTTAATCGAAATCTTTTGTTCTCTAGCCTTGCGTCAATGGTAAAGAAAAAGAGAGGAAATGGACGAGGAAACCCAACAGAAATCCTGAACCAATTCTCAGTATGAAAAAGCCATATGAGATTGAAGTTAATATTCTCCTAACAAAGAGATGCAATCAATCCTTTATTAGGACATAAATCTTCTAATAACATAAATGCAGCAGAAAGGAAAACTAGGTATAGAAAACAAATGCACAGAGTTGTTGAGAACCTTAAATAAAAATTGGAACCTATACTGAGAAAAGTATGATTCAGTGCTTCGGGACATCAACCACCACCTCCTTGTAACATATCGGACAAGCCTGGTTTATGTTAAGATTGTCAGCAAAGTAATTATATGTTCGAGAGTTCTCAAATACGAAAAAGTTTAGCGACTTACTTTATTGATGCTAAGCCATTTTCTCCCACAACTGGTATGGTAGAGATGTTTGCACGGGAGAGTCATACGCTTGTCACCTCTTTTGTACTCCATCTGGCAAATCACGCACCTTTCCAATCCCAACCAAAGAAATAAAATAAATCATGATTAAAAACGGGAAATTGAACTTTAAGTGCCAAATGTTTGCGAATAGGAAAATCTGGGGAATACCAGCACACTATTCAAACATATTACTCAAAATAAATTACAATCTACTTAACCTAAAGGGAAAGGTAGCATCCAGATTTTAAAGCTAAAATTACCTCTCTTTAATTTTTTTTCTAGAGAAGAACCCACACTTGAATTTTGACGTTGGAAGCAATGCGATTTGATCTTGAGATAGACCCCTACTTTGAGTTCCAACTGCCTCGCCTAGCTCAAGTAACTCCTGTAAATTCGACTGAATTACTACATATCATTACAGAACAATCACTCAACAAACCCATAACCCCCAGTTAACTAGCTAGTTGTATCAGGATTCGTAACATTTTGTTGAAGATAAACAAATATATAGCATTTACACCTGAATCAGTTAAATGAATTTAGAGTAAAATATAGACAAAGCAGAAAGAGCCAATTCACATATTCAATCAACTGCCAAAAACCATAATAATGAAAACACACAACAAGGGGCGGCCATCAACCAACACTCAGCAGTCCCTAATTTCTTGGTCTTCTTTGGTTTTCAAGCTTCAGAAGCTGTTCGAAATTTGTATAGTTTTTGGTTCAGGTAGGAAAAGTCAACCCAAGTTCAACCCAAACCTCAACTTCAAGAAATGATGAATCTGTAATAATTGAAGGACCTCAGGCTGCTTCTACAGACCATCATATAAGCGAGCATCATCAGCACTTCACTTCCTCTTGTTTAGGAGGCATGTTAGTAGAGTTCTGTTAATTTTTTCATAAATTAACTGCCCAGGTCATGTCTGAATCCTACAGCCCTCCCCTCAATCAAGAGATTGATTGACCAGAATAGTAGATTGAGAAAGAGTAGTACGTTTGGAAGATTGCATGGAAAGGAGAGTATAATGAAACGAAAGGTATGAGGGAAAAACAAAAGCCTCCAGCAATATCTAATTTTGAAAACTCTGAACCTTAACTAAACCAAATACGTATGGACATTGCTGATTCCTTGAACCGTCCAGGAAGCAGTAATACCTGATAGGCAAGCATATTTTGATTGGTTGATGCCAGCACAAGAAATCTGAATTCATCAAACTTTAAATGTCTCTTTACAATCATAAAAATAGCAATACTACAGGCAGGTATGCTGATGCAGCGGATATATGGCCTCAATCGACGAAGTAAAGATTTTGGATTCATATCTACTGAACATGATGATATGGCTATTAAGGTTAAAATCAACTGAAGAAATTTGGCAACTCATGTCTAAAGTGTCGTGGTCCGTAAACCATGAGCCGAGGGACAAGGCTACATACATTATGAATACTTGGGGATTTGGGATGTTATACATCTTATGAGGAAGAGACTAGCACCCACATATATGTAACTTTATATATCTAATACGCTCAGCAGTTTTCTACCAGCGAACTTGTATATAAGATCGACTAACCAATTGTGATATAGTTTCTTTTTTTTTTTTTTTTTNAGGAATGTTTAATAGATAAGATTATAATATAAGATTAGATTTCCAAAACCTCATATGTCATGTTGTCAGGGTCAATGTTGTCTTGCCAAGCCACCTGCAATGATCATAAGGCAAGTAACACAAGAAACCTCAAAATTGGAAAGGTAATACCCATAAACCTGGAAAGCTCTAGGCAAAAAAGGATATTATATTACCTCACTGCCACGAGCATCTTGGTGATTCCGAGGACCTACAATTGCAGGTAAGAAAAGAAAAAAAAAATTCAAGATGATTAAAATGCAGTGTATATCAGCAAATGGCAGCACCATACTAGAAAAAATATTAGGGAAACAAACAACACCAGTACTTTTCAAATCATCTTTAGTCTATTGTACTAATAACCATTTATCTCGATACACTAATATAAGAAAATAGATCCAACACATGTAGAACCAACTAAAGTGTCTCAGCTATTCGTTTATAGGAACGTCATACCATACATCTAAAAAGTAAGATCATACTGGCGAAGTTAAAGCATTAAAAAGTGGTAAACCACTGCAAACTGCAAAGACGCAATAAATAGAATTATATATATATATACACACACACAATCTTACACTCTACTGGACGAGCATGAGTACTGGTAATTGAATTTCGTTCCTGGTGTACATGCGAAACAGTGCCCCGATCATCACCCACCAGTGAGAGATTCTCCAAATGCCCGCTATATTCATTATCAACCATGTAGCCATTCCCATACTCATAGTATGAGAAACTTTCAGGTTCAGATACTGCAAATTTATATAAACTTGTATTTGTTGCTGGATAGGCACTGTAAGCATTCCCCTGCACATATACTCACGTTTTTAATCAACGAGCAATTTTTTTTACAAAAAACATATAGTTTCCAAGTGCCAATTTAGAATAGACGGGCCGAAATGTTACTTATTACAAAGGCAACACTATTGCGCACACGATTACATCAGCTACATATCTAGCACAAGTGCTCCAAAACAATTTTTAACAGAACTGGCTGATCAAACTCAAATGTCAAGGGATTCAAATAATGTTTGATTACATATCCATCACACTCAGAACAGCTCATCCCATAAACTAGAATGCAACTTAAAAGGAACCAGTCAAGTCCCCAAACATGTAGTATTAATTTATTAGTTTGTTCCCTCCATTCACAAGCCACCTTCAACATCAATTGGCGCAGTCAACCACAAGCTAGATTGGTGAAAGTTGAGTAAACTTATTTTCTGAAATTTTGCAAAATTTATATTCCTCTATAAGCAAAGTCAGGGAAGAAAGCTGAAATACACATAATTTGTAAAGGAACCCAACCAAAATTTCGACCACTACCTCGACGTAATTTGCTTCTGCAAAAATGTAATTCATGTGGTCGTAAGTAAGTCCTCCGAAAAAATCCACAAAGCTTCCAATTGAGTTATAAGGCATGGAATGGTTTTGGTATTGAACTTCCATTTGTGGATTCCAGCTCATTTTGGAAAATATATCTGACAACATCATAGATAATATGCATTTTGTATTACCATTAATTAACTAGTTATTGTATTCAAAGTTCCAATAAAACAAACTAATTTCACTCACCAGTACTTTGCAATATTTTGAGCCAAGAAAACACTAAATTGCCAAAATCCAGCACTCTCCTTCACCTGCAACGAATAGTATGTTCAAGCGTCGTGCAAGGTGGAAAACATATGCATAAATACAGCAGAAACAGAATAGCAAAGTAACTCCAAGTCGATTAAAGATAATTCATTCCCAGATAAGGAGATTATCAAACACTTAAAACCCCAGTAATTTACGCAATCACACAAAGAAAGATAGTAATATATGATGAACAGGAGAAACATCAAAACAATTTCAAAGACAACATTCATTCCATTCAAAATATTTTTTTCTAGAATTGTTTATATTTAATTAAAAAAAAAACAAACAAACAAACATAAAACACAAACAAAGAAAGCAAAAACACAACATGCAATTTGAAAATTGAACAGATCGCAAGCAAATTGAACAAGGTAAAAACAGATATCACAATCAATAACCGCATTACTACGAATGCATCAAGCTCAAGCGACGGAAATTACAGCAACCACACTTGATTCATGTCAATCAATCGAATAATCCACAAAGAAAAAAGGCAAAACTGAATAATCAAAGCAATAATCTGTGTGGGAATCGATTTTTGGGAGAGTCGTGATATTAAAGAACCGACATTGATCGCTGTGTGTCTCGAACGCGAGTCTTGTACTGATCAAACAGAGAGCCTCTCCCTCTTCATCTCTTTTTCTCTCTCTCTAAAAGTGTCAAAGGGCGCATGATAACGAGACAGGAGAGCATTATGTGTTCCCCTTTTGTCTCTTTCCCTTTTTGTAATGCACTCAAGATTGTGACAGTAATTAATGCTCAAAGGAAATAAGAAGGTACAACTTCTGCTGCATGAGGAACAATTTCTGCGTGGAGGCTAAATAAATGGAGACCTACCCATTTAACAATGTCCAATTTTCATATTAAAATTAGTATTCGATCGTGTGTATATGCACATATGCAAATAAAATTTTTTGAATTATGTGTAATATTTAAAATCGTAAGTTAGATAATAAGTACACCACATTTTATAAAATTTATCGTTAGGAAAAATAAACAATATACATTTAAACTATTTAACTTACGTATTAATTTTTATATTGATACAATCTTGGCTAAGTATGACAAACTAATTAGATAAAAAATATTAAAACTATTATTTATAGCAATTGTGTACGAAAGTTTATAATAATTAACTAAATTTAATAAAAAAAAGCTCGCTTAATGAGTTAATGTTTGAAAAAAGCTATGGAAAGAGTACATTTAATGTGATTCTAAAATTATTTAATAGCAGCAATTATATAATAAAATAAATAAAAAATATAATTGCTTTGTTAATGCAAAAGTAACGAAAAAGGGCGGGAAAACAAAATGAGTTTTATTAAATTCATTGCTAGCAATTATATATATATAGATATCATAATTAAGAAAAAAATAAAAACATGTACAATATTTTATAACATAAGTACATATTTTTATTTATAATATTTATTGTGTTATAAGAGCATCATTTGAATTGTCAAAAATTGAAGTTCTAATTGTATGATCTTTAGCCCTTTCCTTCTTTATGTAATCTTGGTTATGATATTCCAAGTGATCAGATTTATGGAGTTATATATGATTATAACCATCGCGAATTCGATAGTTAATATGTTTATCTTTGCATGAAAAAAAATGAAGTTGAAGTTGAGTTGAATTTAACGAAGAATTAATTCATAGAAAACCAGAAGTTGCCAAACCATAAGTCACATTGAAAAATCATGTACACAATGAAAACAACAAGCAAAGTAGGGCCTAAAAAAGCAATTGGTTCCTTCCTTCACTTTTTCTTTCCTTTTCTTCTTTCTTGTTTTGTTGTTAATTTCTCTTTTTCAAGAAAAATGAAAAATATATACACAGATTGATTTTATTTAATTTTCCCCTTTTCATGCTACCTCTCTGTGCAAATTTAATTACCTACAATTTATTGGTTTTGCTATGTTGGGTCATGATTATTATATGATACATGTTGCGCATTATGATGTTCAATTGAATTTTGCTAATTGATGTGTATTTTTTTTTTTGTTAAATAAACAGTATTTACCGTTCATGATTTTTAAGGATAACACAACATTCTACTTTTAGGTACTTGTTTAATCATTTTCAACTTTATATTAATCATATCCGTATAATTTCACTAAGCACAATTGTTCCTTTTAGTTTTCAGATGTACAATTAACTCTTCATGATTTTAAGGACATAAACATTTATCTCACATACTTGCGTGTTCTTATAAAATTAATTGGCACGGTCAAGCACAATAATCAATAATATTTCCTTCTAATTTGAGAGCTCAAAGTTTATGTAGTAAATATTTATGATAAGAGATTATAGTATTAAGACTTTATAAAACATAAAATTTACTTAAAAACAATCTATTTGTTTTACTTCTATAAATATTTGTTAGAAAAGTTAGTATACAGTATACAAAGAGAACTTATAATTTATAAAATTAATTATTCAATTGTTCAAACATGGAGACGGTAACTGTGAGAGATGAGTTTAGAAAAGCTCGACATACCAATTGTACTTGAAAATAAAAAAATAAAAAATAAAAAAAGCTTGAAAGCTCTCCATATAAGAAGTCTGTTGGGAGCCGTAGCCACCGGTAGATATGGGCCCATCTGATTTCAAAGGGCCCATGGCCATCTAATTGCCTGAGCGGAGCGAAAAGTGAAAGGAGTGCCTGTGGGGCCCACTTCCATTTTGGTTTAAAAAGGGATGGTCCGGTTTCTTGTACTTTACTTCTTCCATGTCTCGTCTTCTGTGCCGTACAGAAACCCAAATAAAAAACGAAAGGTTTTTGCGCACACATTGAGAAAAGCAATAAGGTAGCGTATTGTTGCAGACTTCAGTTGTTTAAAAAAAAAATCAGTTAAAAAAATGGATGCGTACAGGTCTTAAGAAGGAAATAAAGATATTTTAACTTCGGGAGTGCTTGATAAAGATATATTCGTTCAAGATTATTACTTTTAGTTAATTATGATTAATTTTTAAAAATTAATATGGTATGGTTAGTTGTTAATAGAATTTTAAGTTATATTAAAATAATGTTTAAAATAAATAATTAAAATTGATTTGATGTAAATATAGGAGAGATGTGATATTAAGTGATGATTAGTTAAAATGATGTAATTGTATGAACTCAAAAGTTGATGTGATTTGTATGGATGATTGATTCATATTATTTAACTATATTGATAATATTTAATGTAATGAGTTTGATTAAAATTTAATTAAATTTTGAGTATGTAATTGAATATGAATTGAGAGAGAAAAAAAAAATAAGAATCTAATTAGAGATTTGGATCCTATGTCATACGGCAATCAACAAAGACCAACATGACTTGGGTAGACGAGTGTGATGGATAAAAATTCAATCAAGATAATTGTGTGTTCGTCTAGTGGAGTGGTTTGAAATTTAACTAAAAGATAATTAGTGATATATCCAAGTTTAATTGGACTCTTTGACCGTGTAAATGAAGCTTTGTAGACTTATAATAGTCTTTTAAAAATCAAATGATGGTGTGGTGCGAGTGTTGGAAACTTAGTTATTAAAATTTGGATTTGATCCGATTTTGATTAATTTTTTATAGTTAAATATCTTATTCGGGTTTAATTAAATTTTGTAAAAAATTATGCATTACGAGTAAATACTCGTGGTTAATATATTTTCTTAAAACTATTTCAGTGAATGAAAAATAAATGAATAAAGTTAGTCATAAATGGGCAAGTAAAACGATGGTTTTTGGATTCGAAGAGTCAAGAGTTCTTCCTACATTTGAATAAAGTGAGATTAATTCTCTTTATTATAATAAACAGAGTTGGAGAGTTCACAACAACAACAAAGTTATGCATCAAGTGATGGTGTTTGATTCGGCCACATGCGCGCGCTTGCCGGCCAGCCGATCGGTCGGCTCAGCTCGAGCACGGGACTTGAGTCTTGGTCCTTGGTCCTTGGCAATTGGACTATGTGTTGTAGGCTTGACCCAACCTGAGTGAGACATGTCTAGGTTCAGTGAACCTGGATGTGTGAACTTCTAGCTGACCGTTTCAGTGGGTATCAAGTGGATTGATGACGTGTTAATACCTAGAAACGGTAGGCTTTCCGCCTGACAGTTTTTGCCCACTTTAAGCAGCCATTAGTTGGTTTTTTTATACCTTAAGTGGCTAAAGACTAGATGTCATCCCCTGTTGGTTGGGATTCTTATATATATATATGACATGTCTAGAGTTGCTGAAATATTTACAACAACATCTACATTCTAACTCTCCAGAAAAGCCCCACACATCATAACATAGTGTGCTCAGTTCTCGACTTCGTTTAAGTTCGCCGGAGCTCGAAAGTTGTTATGATACAGCCTTCGAGACGTCAGTTCTAATCTTTGGAAACAAGATGCACAAACCCGTTAGCACTGCACAGGGCGTATTTTTCTTGCGAAAAAATTTCAATCGCCTCGGCTTTAATCTGTCTGCTCTTAAGTTGTAACTTTGTTTTCTATTTTATAGTTCAAATTGTAAGAACTGCAAACATCAGCTTCAGTTTATAGGTTTTCTGTTGTAATTGAAGCACTCAGTTTATAACAATCGCAAGACAAATATCACACCTACTGACTGATGGCATCCACCGAAGAAGGTTTTCAAACTCAACAAATTCAATAGCAGTAGCAGCCGATCAACACTAGTGTTCATCTTTATCATCCCGTACATGTTGTTCATATCCCAACTGCTGAAAATCCCAAGAAATTCAACTGGCTTAACTTCAAAAGATCCAGAAGATGCACTTCTACCAAATCATCTTGGGTTTGGTGAAGTACCAAAAGGACGACCCTCCGGTTATGGCTGAGAACGAAACCAACACTGAGTTACGCGCCACGTACATTGCTTGGGGGCAAGGTGATTACCTTTGTTGGAAGTATGGCCCGAACGAACTGAGTAACGAGTTGTACAATGTGTACAGCTTGATTGGTTCTGCCAATGAGCTTTGGACTGCCTTGGAGAAGAAGTACAAGACTACAGATACCGGGGCGAAGAAATTCATCGTTGGCAAGTTTCTTAACTTCAAGATGGTCTACTCGAAGACTTTCATGTCTCAAGTGCGAGAGTTCCAACTCATCTTGCACGAAATCCATGTTGAAAGAATGATTTTGAGTGAGTCATTCCAAGTTGCAGTTGTGATCGAAAAGCTATCGTCGGGTTGAAAAGACTTCAAGAACTACCTCAAACATAAGAGGACGAAAATAAGCTTTGAAGACCTCGTGGTTCATCTTCGCATTGAGGAGGACAACCATAAGACTTCATGGAAATCTCCGCTGATGAAGGTGTTGGGTTCTATTAAAAATGTCGGCTATGTGCACATTCAAATATATTGAATAATAAATTCTAACGCAGCGGAATCTATAGTTAATATTAGGACTTACAGTTTAAAATTTTTGCCGACTATGAGACGTTTCTGATTTCTTCTTTAGGAGATCGTCTGAACCGCAGAGTCCGTTGGGCACCCAAACTTGACCTCATCAATGCGTCTCCGGTTGCTCGTCGGGCTCGTCGGGTTGTCTCGGATCTTCAGTAGGTTAGTCGGACCGTTTGGACTGCTCGAGAACCGCCTTGGACATGAATCAGGGCTTCTGGACTGGACTAAATCGGTTTGGATCTCGCTGGCCGCATCTGGGACGGTCTAGACCGGTTGGACTACATCTGGGCTGCGCTGGTAGTGATCTCGCTATTAGGCCAAACGCACATGTGGTGGATGAGCCAAGAAGACACTCTTATGGGCCGCAACTCGCAAGGCAACTGGGTAATGCACGCGGGCTGGAGCAGAGAGGAGAATCGGGCCGTGCGCGGGCTGATGCAGCCTACGCACTCTTCTTCTTTTCTGCTGGGATCTCGCGCGTTTGGGCCTCCTCCGCGTTGGGCTTCGCATGCGCTGGGCCTGGCCTTCGCTGGATCACGCCTGCTCGCTGGGCTTCCTCGCGAGACAATGGGTTGGACGCGTTGTTGGACACCTGGGCGCAGACAGCATGCGAGAACTGGACCTGGCCGCGGACTGAGGTGCTGGGAAAATTCTGGCAAGTTGCCGGAGGTCACCGGAACTTGTGGGGGCACCGGAAATAAAATATATATAAGGCTCGATAAATATTGAACCCTAAGGCCTTCTAATGTATGACCTTTTCACCTACTTCAAATAATCTTGATGGACGATTAATCGGTCCAGATGTTGAACATCTGATGGCCGAGATTGGTGAGGTTAAAGAAACTCATTTGAAGATACAAAAGAATTTGAAAAAGCTAGCTCGTATAGAATCATGGAAGACCTACAGAGAAATGCTAAAGGAGGATACTTCAACCATGACAGAAAAAGAAGTCCAAGCCCACCAGGGACTTCTTGTTGTGCTTAAAGATGAACTGGATCTCAAATGATTTTTATGCTGTTTGGAGTTTTTAGCTTTTTATAATTAAACTATTATGCATTGTTTATTTTAGTTATTATGTATTGTGTTTAATTTTACGAGTGTGAGCAATGTTTGTTGGTGTTTGTTCTACTTTGAAAANTAAAAAAAAAAAAAAAAAACTCGTTTTTTCACTTGTTTATTTAACAACAAATCTAACTCGTTGTTATACCATACAATAAAATTCAATTTTTTTCCGAACTAAAAGAATTCCAATTATATTTTAACGAAAACAACACACTTTTACTTCTATCTTGTCCGATGAATATTTGTTGGTGTTCGTTCTACTTTGAAAAATGCTCGTTTTCACTTGTTGTTTTTCGACAGCACATCTAACTCGTTCTTATACAATACAATTAAATTTAATATTTTTTCGGAGACTAAAATAATGTTAGTTTTATTTTACCAAAAATAACATACATATTATCAAGCGGTACATTGCTTATATTATTGATTCACCAACCACATTTAATTCATTACCCACTATACACTTTTCACCTACTTCATTAATACCTAACACACCACCCACTACAACATACAAGCTATCACATTATTACTTAACACACCACACTTGCCACCTACTGCACCACACATGCCACCTACGACAATAATATCTAACACAAGTTAACCTAACACAACCACTTCTCACTATAATACCTTGTTGATTATTTCTTCGCATCGTTTTGCCAATTTTCACAAACATAAATATTTTTAACTTCTCTAAAATAACTAGTCGTAATAATGAATGAGTCTCATATCGTGCTTTCTTGAACGGTATACTTGACGATTCTTTGGAGCAAGCTGAATATTCCTTGATGGAGGCCACATCTATGCAATTGCAGCAAGCCGGGCAAGATGAAAGTTCAACTAGGCGTGAAAGACGAGAAGTGCCTCGAAATCGTGTAAGCTGGGCATGCCCTACTGATAAGAGATTGTTTTGCTCCCTATCCATACACCACGAAAGCTACTTCGCCATAGATTTCGTATGTCCGAACGATTATTTTGTTGGTTCGTTCAGGATATCGAATGTCATTCTGTTTATTTTAAGTGTAGATCAGATGCGTCACGAAGACAAAGTTTTACACCAATTCAGAAGTGTCTGTGGCTATACGTCAACTAGCGTACGAAGCTCCTTCCGATCAATGTGACGAATACCTTCGTATGTCAGAGCAGACGGCGAATCGAAGTCTGCTCGAGTTTTGTTGTGATGTGCGAGAAATATATGCACCCCAATATTTGCGGCCCCCAAATGCCAATGACATCCAAAGAATACTTACATTACACGAGGAGAAACATGGTTTTCCTGGCATGTTGGAAGTCTAGATTGTATGCACTGAGAGTGGAAAATTGTCCAATTGGATGGCAAGACTCGCACACTCGAGGGGACCATGGGGTACCCACGATTATGCTTGAAACAGTGGCATCACAAAACTTATGGATCTGGCACGCATTTTTTGGGCTCGGGGGATCACAAAATGATATAAATGTACTACACGAATCTCCATTATTTAATGATGTTTTACATGTGCAGCTCCAGAGGTCAATTTTGTGGTTAACGGGACTCAATACACCAAAGGATATGTATCACCCCGCTTATCAGAGTGAAATTTTCGCAACTTTTATTTCGAAAGTACTTATAAATTTTTCAAAATCTTTTGCGCTTACTCGGGATGCTACTCAATTTATCTTTCCTGAAAATCCGTTTATCTTTAAACTTTGTCTAACTTACTGGTTTAGACATACAGAAAACAGATTTATTTAAACTTGCATAAACTGAACCATATTCATACTGCTGAAATGGTGAAAACTGAAATCTGAAATTTAATAACATGCAAGTTCAAGTCTTAATATGCGTAGCGGAAATACTTGAAAACGTGATTGATTATACAAACATAATAGTTCATCAAATAAATGTCCACTGAAACAAAAATCACGACCATCACCACCACGTCTTAGCTCACACCTCCGGCCCGACCCTGTTACCTGAAAAATACAATGGGGGTGAGTACTGGTCCTTTTGTACCTCGAAATCACTCATACTAAAGTAAACAGCAAATATAATATAAATCATGATCGTCGGTATATATCTAGACTGGAAATTTGTTCCAGTAACTGAAACTGAATCTGTAATCTGGCGATATCTAATCGGATACGTGTGCACACTCTGATGGTTATTTCTAAGGCAACTGAGGGCGTCCATCAGAATTTAGGATGTACTGTTGTTGTAGTAATTTTCCGGAGTAGAATCTAAAGATTCGAACACTGGGTCGTGTCTCACGAGGAAGGTCAGCCGGAATAAATTGCACGTCTATTCAACCACAAAAAGGAAAAATAAAGGAAAGGAAATTCCTAAACATTCTAAATCAAAGTTTGGTTGGTTTTTGAATTATCAACTACTGCAAGATTTAAATGAGCAATAAAAATAACAAGCAAAGAGGAAGAACAAATAGGATTTAAAGAGCTAGGGAGTCGGAAATATCCGTTTTGGTTCGAAAATGCAATTATCAAGCAAGAGATTGTTCGGTTAAGTGATTTGAATAACCGGCACGTTCAAGCACTCATTCTCAATAACTCTTCGTAACAAGAGAACAAACTTAAACGACAAGTTAACAAGTCATTTAACACCTAGGCAATACAATTACGAACAAGCCTAGTTTATACGAGCCTATTTCGACCGACTCCTCCCCTTTCGGTTCTAAGAGTCGATTAAAAGAGACTAGAGGGTTGTTAATCCACTAATCCGTTTAGAATTATCAACAACATGCATGAATTTATCGAATTCAATTGAAACAATTGGAGATTGAAGTGTCACCCTTCAATAATTCTCAAAATCCAAGAACGATGAATGAAAACCCTAGAAAAAGCATAACTCGTACAAATTGAACAATCACGAACAGGATAATCGCAAATGAATTCAAAACATCAATCCCCTATTCCCTAGCATATGAATTCAGCCACTCATACCAAATTCAACATCAACATTCATATGAAGCAAAGACATATCACTCATCAATGAAATAAGAGAGAAACTTACGATTAATATGAATCCAGTGTTGAAGAAACAAGGAGCAATCCAAATTTAAGAGTTGAATCTTGGTGTTTTCACAATCCAAGATCAAATTCTATCAAAACTAAGAGAAATACTTGTTCTGGAGTGAATAAAAACGAGAGAGAGTCTAAACCTAGGTGAAGGAATGAATGAAAAACTGAACAAAATCGCAACATAAAAATTCTGCTGTCGCGACCTCCGCGGCCGCGGGATTTTCATTGCTGAAATTTGGGACCTGGCAGCTTTTCTTCGCCGCGGCCGCGGCGAAGAAAGGGTCGCGGCCGCGGAGACCAAAATCTGCACTGCACCATCTTACGATTTTTGCTCGTTCGGGTTCGTTTTAGCTCAGAATTGAGTTCCGTTTTTTCCTACGTGTCGCTAACGAACCCCTCTATCTAATGGTGTCAGCTTCCCCACAAGATTCTCGAAAACCTGTTCTCCCGAGGTCTTCAAACTACACACCAAAAACGAAAAGAGGACAGAAAAAAAACCGGAAAACAAACGGAAAACATCGCAACACTCAAATGAACGCAAAACACATAATAAATGACAAAATGATCCTAAAACCATCTAAATGACTCAAAATGGGGAAAAAGAAAGAGAAAATAGACACGAATAACGTAACAAAAATGGGACAAACAACTCCCCCACACTTAAACCTTTGTTCGTCCCGAACAAAAAGACACGAAAAGAAAAGAAAACAAGCAAACGAGCATAGATAACAGTTTCAAATAAGACAAGCTTCAAATTAATCAACTCAGCCGAGGAGACTTCCAATGACCAATATAATACACCTCAATTACACTCGATTGCAACATTTTGAGAACACAGACGCTCAAGCATGATAATATCGAACCTATATATGCCTCACTCTGTTTCTTTCATAAATATGAAGTGGATACGCTCAAATTGGTCGATCATCATGCATCAACATAAGCTTGCTTATCGTCTATTCATACTCTAAAACAATCAAAAATCATGAAGTGCAAATCAAGAGGACTTCTGAGTTGTAATATAGGTATCAAAGGAAGGACAAATAAGAAGATAAAGTGGCTCAAATAAACAGTCACACTCTCGAGCACATAAATACTCGAATATCCCACCACCTATCCGTAATCAACAAGAAACTAATCATCCCCACCAAAAACTCCATACACTACTCACACATGCTCAAGCTGAAATGCAAATTAGGTACTTGGTTTTTTTTTTCTTTTTTTTTTCATGACTCAAGGAGTTTGCTTTTTCCTAACAAGACTAAGACATCAAGACGACATTCTCCAGGTTTAAACATTGGAGGTCATCCAAGTTTCCTAGATAGGTTTCCCAATACTCATTACTCGTCAAAGAATTTCGACAAGTAAGCGGAGTAGTATCCTTTAGTCCGTCTTGCGAGTCTCCTTTTTTTATTTATTTTTTTTCTTTCTTTTTTTTTTCAAGCACTCAAAATGCATCCCAAACAAATTCTATACTTCATCGACACATATTAGAAAGCTCCGTCATCATATCAAGTACACTGTCAAATCTCAAATAATTCACTGGAATCGATTGACAAGAAATACGGTTCAAGGCTCAACGGGCTACTAGTGAAAATATAAGTTCAAGGGTCAATGAAAGGCTAAAACGAGCTATGTCAACGAAATGCCTCAATCATTTTCACAAATCACAACTTCAATCACTTCATTTCAAAACAAACTCAAAGCAAGTTCTGATCAACATAAATTTCGACCAATGACTCTCAAGAAACAACATAAGGCTCAAACCTCGCAAAGGGTAAATAAATGTTCAACAAAACGACACATCGAGTTCATCAAGGCATACTAGTCATGGTCATCATCACATCTCCTCAACATCGTCAACAAACATCAACAAATCTTAAAATTCACCATAATCCATACTCGCAAAACACACAAACTGACTCACGAAAAGACACTAGAATAAAAGCAGAAAATGAAATAACCTAAAAGAACTAGACCTGGTCAACCACATAAGGCACATAATCATGCAAAAACTCCCCCACACTTAAAACCGAACAATGTCCCCATTGTCGACCATCAGTGCAAGGAAAGTCTACCCATATAATCAACCAATCACAAAGACAGAAAAAACCAAAACAAAAACAAAAATAAGAAGAAGGGAAAAGATACAAGCGTACATGGCACAGTGACTAGACTAGTCACTGTGAGTCCGGTGGTGCGGGCGGAGGGTGGAGGTAGTCGGGCCCGAAACAGCGACGGGCCTCTGTCAACTCGAATCTTTCGCCCCATTCGGATCGGGGCAGCTCTCTGGAACTCGTCTCGGGAGGGGTAGTGTGGCTGTCGGTTTGGCGTCCCATCTCGATGTGGTCACGGTCCTGCAACAACCTCTTCGTGTACTGTCGCATACACGCTTCCTCAGTCAACTGCTCAATCGCCCTAAGGGACATGCATTCTTCCACAGATTTTGCTTGCAGATCAGGCTGTGTCTCTCGAACGGAAATGGAGATGGACTCGCCTAACACTGCCATGGTTGCCGTCCCCTTCCTCACATCAATGACCGTGCTAGTGGTCGCCATGAAGGGTCGTCCGAGGAGGATGGCGTGCTCCTTGCCAGTTTCTTGAACGCTTCCCATATCTAGCACAACGAAGTTTACGGGGACTATTAACTTCCCCACTCGGACAAGCACGTCCTCCACGATTCCTACGGGATGACGGAATGAACGGTCTGCAAGCTGCAGGCGCATGCCGGTGGGCTCCAAGTTTCCTAGCCCGAGTCGGTGGTAAACTGCAAGTGGCATGAGGTTGATGCTCGCTCCTAGGTCAAGCATCCCTGATGTCTCTTCCCCATTCCCAAAGGCCATAGAAATCACGAAGCCTCCGGGGTCCTTCTCTTTTTTCGGCAAGTTCTGTTGGAAGACACTTGCAGCTTCACACACGAGCACTTCTTCACCATTTCCGAGTTTCTGCTTATTTGCTGCCACTTCCTTGAAAAATCTCGCGTAAGCCGGTATCTTCTTCATCACGTCGGGAGGAGATAAGTCTACATTGGCCTTAGCCAACATCGCATGAAGGTTCCGAATCATGGTGCGGTCCTTCTCCTCTAACAGTCGGCTCGGGAAGGGGATTTTCGGTCTGTAGGGGTTCGGAGATCTATGCAAAGTCGGCTCAGTAGGCGATATCTTCGGAGCCTTATCTTTCTCATATTGCTTCCTCGGGCCCTTATTATCGGCCATGATCACCGTCACGGATTTTGCGTGTTCCGGTTGGCTCGGTAGCTTCCCTTTATCCAGTTCAGACTCGATGCTCCCTACCCGTGTGGCTAGCTGGCCCACTTGTGTCTCAAGACGCTTAATGGAGGCGTCATGATTTGTGACAAAATTGAGGATTTTGTCCAGCTTGTCGTCTGTGCTCGACTGGGTTGGTCCGGTTTCTGGTGCTGGCAG
>BKCP01005483.1:246394-258503 GCA_008636005.1 Striga asiatica | reverse complement strand
AGTCGATTAAAAGAGACTAGAGGGTTGTTAATCCACTAATCCGTTTAGAATTATCAACAACATGCATGAATTTATCGAATTCAATTGAAACAATTGGAGATTGAAGTGTCACCCTTCAATAATTCTCAAAATCCAAGAACGATGAATGAAAACCCTAGAAAAAGCTTAACTCGTACAAATTGAACAATCACGAACAGGATAATCGCAAATGAATTCAAAACATCAATCCCCTATTCCCTAGCATATGAATTCAGCCACTCATACCAAATTCAACATCAACATTCATATGAAGCAAAGACATATCACTCATCAATGAAATAAGAGAGAAACTTACGATTAATATGAATCCAGTGTTGAAGAAACAAGGAGCAATCCAAATTTAAGAGTTGAATCTTGGTGTTTTCACAATCCAAGATCAAATTCTATCAAAACTAAGAGAAATACTTGTTCTAGAGTGAATAATAACGAGAGAGAGTCTAAACCTAGGTGAAGGAATGAATGAAAAACTGAACAAATTCGCAACATAAAAATTCTGCTGTCGCGACCTCCGCGGCCGCGACTTAGACCTCCGCGGCCGCGGGATTTTCATTGCTGAAATTTGGGACCTGACAGCTTTTCTTCGCCGCGGCCGCGGCGAAGAAAGGGTCGCGGCCGCGGAGACCAAAATCTGCACTGCACCATCTTACGATTTTTGCTCGTTCGGGTTCGTTTTAGCTCATAATTGAGTTCCATTTTTTCTTACGTGTCGCTAACGAACCCCTCTATCTAATGGTGTCAGCTTCCCCACAAGATTCTCGAAAACCTGTTCTCCCGAGGTCTTCAAACTACACACCAAAAACGAAAAGAGAACAGAAAAAAAACCGGAAAACAAACGGAAAACATCGCAACACTCAAATGAACGCAAAACACATAATAAATGACAAAATGATCCTAAAGCCATCTAAATGACTCAAAATGGGGAAAAAGAAAGAGAAAATAGACACGAATAACGTAACAAAAATGGGACAAACAACTGTTAAGGCAACTAGGAGCCTTCATCCTAAGTGTATAAATTGTATACATACCTCGGACATGATATCAATATTATAGTCAATGTAATACCCAGGCTGGGTCCCCACCTTTTCGTCTTTGAAAAACTTTTTGAAATGGTAAGTGTTGTTCTCGTAACTTTATCTGCAAACTATATAAAATATAAACAAATATACTAAGTACTATGCTCGTAATATTCTCATTAGGATGCTAGGATGCTTGACTTTTTCTAATATCTTATCTGGATTTAACTGGTATACTTAGACTAGATTGAATTAACTCATAAAATACTCAAAATTTCAGAATAGAACTCATTTTGAAAAACTCAAACTTAAATTGACTCGAACTACCGATCAAACCGACCGATTTGCTGACTGAATAAACCGGACCGGACTAAACTGGACCGGATTGGACTAAGCCAACTTTTTATGTCTTTTATAAGGAAAAATGACTTATTCTCATATATTTCAATGTACTAATCTAAGAAATACAAAGAAACACTGATAGACTTCTGTTGGATTTTAAAATGGTTCGATAGAGCCGATATGGCTCGCATGAATACTAGATCACCGAACAACTTAACTTTTCTTGAACTTTTACTCAAGGCCGAATACTTACACATATAAATCATGACTTTTAAGACATATATTGGATTTTACTTGCATGCATCTTAAATTGACTCGGTAGTGAAAATACACTCAAATTTCACATGATACTTGACCGAGTAAATGAACTCCAAACATGCTCAACTTTTACCAACATCATACTCATGATTTATAAGTATTTATAAGCTATTAAACTTGGCCTAAACATGCTTACGACTAAAAATTCGAATTTAAGCCCTTAAACTTCAAAAATCAAAACTCTTTATTAAGCATGAACATTACTTGATTTTTCTTCATGATAGATCTTAAAATATAAAAATAAAGCTAGGAAAATCAAAAGTCACGAGATTACCTTCACCGAAGTGCTATATAAGTGATAGGGTCCTTTACTCGAGCTCGGTTGGGTCTCTAATGTCCTTATCTTAATCCAATGACTTTTGGCCGAGGATGATGGACTAAATACACTTATAATGACTCAAGAAACAATAAAGTTCAGATAGACCTTGATGAAAAATTACTAGAACTAGCTGTAGTTCGAATCGTTTTTCACCCGTGCATATTTGCTCTCGAAATTGGGCTTATCTTGTTGCTCTCGAGCTATCTCTCTTTTTAACCGAGGTATGCTCGTGCTTTTAAGATTATTTGTGCTCTATACTCAAATAGGAAGGGGTATTTATAGGATGGCTCGGGGTAATATGCATAATATTGTATAGGTAAGTGGATAAACCTCTCATATGCACATTAGGTGTTGTCTAGTTGACTTGATTGTCTTTATGCTATTATGCCCGACATTAGATGTGATTTGCTGAACCAAAATGATCCTTGTCTAGTATCCCATGATGTATGACCGTGCCATAGTCAACTCTTAGGTGTATCAAGACACAAACTCCAACTAATGCATTAAACTATTGCTTCTAGCACATGTCACTTGTGTCCAAGGCTTTTTTACTTTCTTTTGCATTTTCACCAAACTAAATTGGCTCACACCACTCTTAACTCATCTGGCATCACTCACAATTCACATGGCTCGAAGGAATTTGGCCATAAAATGAGCTATTGGCTCAAGAAGTGGCTTGTTGCTGCACCCGTGCGCTGCCTGGGCGCTGCCGGGCAGCTGGGCGCGTTGTCTAGGCCTGCTGGACGCGAGGGCTGGCCTGCAGGGCGTGCGGGCTGGCCTGCTGGGCGTGCAGTGCGAGGCATGACTGCGGGGTGCGAGGTCTGCTGGCCCATGCGTGCTTGATTGCGCGTGAACTACCCTTGGACCAAGACTTTGGCTTAATTTGACATCTAAAACACTTAAAAAAATCCCACATAACATAGATTATGACTTGAACCATTTTGGCTCGGCTTGACCTCGGTACTAATGTGCAAGGCGCACACGATCGGACCTTGACCCTAGGCACGGACTATTGGAACTAGACCTCGGAATGAGTCTCGACTTATACTAAGGCTCGATATTATGGACTTTAGCTTGATGACTTGAACACTTAGAAAAATTCTAAGTATTTAATACTAAGGCTCGACTATAACTTAGGAATTTCTCAGCAAGGTTAACTTGAACGGAGCTTAATTTACTTCTAAGGCCAACCTTTGATCAATTATAATTCCAAATTAATGGATTGATCTTGACCCTAAAGTGAAGAATAAAATTCTAAGAGAATTTACTAAGGCTCGGAAACATAAAAGATCATTATTAATAAAAGTAAAATAGTTCTAACTTAGAACAGAAATAATTACTTTTATTAATTACCGAATGGGATATTACAGGATAGCACTTAACAGACGGTATCTATTCAGAGTGGGCTACATTTGTTAAAAGTTTTCACTGTTCAGAGGATCCAAAAAGGAAAAAATTCAAGAAAAGGCAAGAGGCTGCAAGAAAAGACATTGAGCATGCTTTTGGGGTCCTCCAGTCAAGATGGACAGTTATACGAGGTCCTTCTCGTTTTTTGTATAAAGAAGATCTTAGCGAAATTAAGTTATCATGTATCATTTTACATAACATGATAATCGAGTATTAAGGCGAAGAAGCTACCAATTGGTCTAATGATGAACCGGAACCACCAGCGCTAGCGCGTGAAGGGGTGTCTCCTAATTTTCGACGCTACTTACAGATAAGAGTTGAGGTGCAAGACAGACAAATTCATCATCAACTTCGACATGAATTGGTTGAACATATTTGGAATGAACCTACTTCCTAATATTAATATTTATAAAAAAAAAAAAAAATGTACTCAAAATTTAATTTTCAACATTATGTAAGTTCTTTGTTTCGTAATTTTTATAAGTAAATATACATTCATACGTATCTATTAATATATAAACGGTTAAGAAAAATTGTTCAAAAAACTCGAAAAAAATTATTTCGTTTTTCCGCTTTTTTAAAGTCATTTCCCTCTTTTATATTTGGTTTTTTACCAAAATCTTTCGGTTGTAATTTTTTGAAAAATTCGAATTTTTAGACTCTGCCATGCATTTCCAGTTTTTTGTGCCATGCAATTCTTATTTAATTAATATAATATCTACAACATGATTTGGTTTTAATTTTTTTCGGTTTGATTTCTCCTTTTTTTTTTCCATGGATTTCCCTTATCTACAACATGATTAGATTTCAAATCTTTTCAGTTCACATTACAATCCGATTTTAATTCGGGATTCAAAATTTGATTAGATTTTTTTTAAATATGTAAAAAAAAGAGAATCCTCTCTCTCTCTCTCTCTCTCTCTCTATATATATATATATATATATATATTAACAAATTTGTGATGAGTTGAATTTTAACTTCAATTTAATATTAACAAAAGTATATTTTATGTAAATAAAATTTAATAAAAAACAAAATTAAAAAGATTGTGTGGTAACATTTTTCGAAATAAATAAATTATGGGAAGGTGATTTTGTTAGCAAAAAATTCAAAGAATTTTGTTTTGGTTCAAATTTTGAATACGTGTATGATTAGTTATAGATAAATAAATCCAACATATTCTAACTTCCAAAAAATATGGAAACACATTTCCTTATTTAAAAATTCAAATTCAAAAATGTGAGGAGTTGAATTTTAAATTCAAATTAAAAGTAACCACTAATTTATATCTTATTTAAATAAAACATAATAAGAAAAAAAAATTATGTGGTAACATTTTTCGAAAAGTGTGAGGAGTTGACTTTTAGATTCAATTTAAAATTAACCAAGGTATATCTTATGTAAATAAAATTTAATAAAAACAACAAAAATTGAAAAAAAATGTGTGGTAACATTTTGGAAATCTATTACTATATATTACGACTAAGAAAAATTGTTGAAAAAACTAAAAAATAACTATCTCATTTTCCCGCTTCATATTCCCGCTTTTTTTTTTCGTTTTATTACTTTATTCGGTAAAGATTTTTTATTTTTTTTCATAATCCCGTCTACATTTCTATTGTAATTTATTTGGACGTATATCATAATCCTTTTTTTTAGAATCGATTTGGTAGGAATCGGATATTTCTTTTTTTTTTGGAAGGGAGTTGATATAAATCGGATAACATCAATTTAAATTAATTAATTACGAAATTTCATTTCCTTTTTTTTTCAAAATCCGATTTATATTATATAGATAGATTTCACTTCCTTTTTTTGTAAGCGATTACCTTTTTTTTTGTAAGCGATTGTTTCAATTAAACGTGCACTGCGATCGGGTTGACCGAATTAAACAATTTTGAATAATATTAAATTAATCGATTACTATTAAATTAATTTTATTTGATTTTCACGTCTAACATTTTCCAAAATACTATTTTTATTTTTTTATTTTTGTGGAAAATGGCGGTTGGATGAAAAAGTCAAATTCAAATTAAAAAAAAATTGTTATTGAAAAAGATATTTTGTAAACCTTAATTCATAAAAATATGGTCAATGATATCTTTAAATACAACGGGTAAATATGGTCAATGATATCATAAATTATATTTTATATTCGAAAAGTTCAACTTAATTGATGATTTTGTTTGTTAATATTTGCTTAACTACAAAATATTTTAAAGTTTATAAAGAATCTCATTTTATGTGGGTTCTTGGTACTTTTTTTTGTACATATTCATTTTTCATCCCATATCCAAATACAAATTTAAATGCGGATCTTAAATGTATCATGTTTATTAGAAATATATGTATAGTTTTTCAAAAAGTATGACGATCATATAATTAATTTTATCATATATCATATGTTGGATGTTATTAGTTTGGTTGGGGACACTCGTTATATTCAAATAAATAATATATAATTTTTCATATTTAGTATTTCTTTTCTTATAATAATGAGATGTTAAACATAAATAACTATGTTTAATATAAAGTCTTAGAGAAGGTTTTAAGTAAAAAGCTCGTCCGTGCAGCGCACGGGATACACACTAATTTAACACTATATAATTATAAATAATGCAATATAATTATATATAATTATATTATAAATAATGCAATATAACTATACATTCATACGTACTTAATACTATATAGTTATAAACTATACATTCGTACGTACTTAACACTTATATTATAATTATACATTCGTAAGTTCTTTGTTTCGTAATAATGCTCTTCTTTCTTCTTCTCTCTTTCATTTTTTTCTTCATTTTTTGTTTTTATTTTTCTCTTGGATTATGATAGCCCTGTGCGGCTAATTTATCTTTGTCTTGGTTGAAGACGATTGAAACCCAAGCCTACTACTGTGAGATCGAATTAGTTTTTATTTCAATTCATATATTTTTCGCATCAATGTTTCGTGTGTATATTTTTATGATTGTTATGTGTAGTTGATGGATTGGCCACCTATTATTCTATGCTTATGATCTATTGCTTGATTGATACTTGAGTCGGATTTAGATCATGTGTCTTTCACTAGAAGCAACTAAGATAGATGATTGACCGGATTTAGGCGTTGTCGTTCTTAGGCGAAATAATTGAACAAGTTAATATTTAACGGATTAGTTATTTATTGCTTGGACTGTCTGTCTCTTGTACTTAATGCTATTGCTAGAATAATTCTTCACGATGTTGGGAATTAACTAGTTATAAGAGTCTCGTAGAAGGATTTATTTTGCGTGACTAAATTAGGAGATAGAATTTATATTTAACGGCAGTTGCGTGGATTGTGAGTTTATATTTTTGCATCAATGATCGGTGGAACAGTCTAGAGTGGAAATCAATTCAATCAAGGCATATTCATATTTTATTTTTTCTTTCATCTCTTGAATTTTATTTTAATATTTTTATTTATTGTTTGATAGGTAATTTCTAGTTAATTAGATCATTATTTCAAAATCTCCCCTTTTTAATTACATAGTTGATAGATTTAGTTTACTTCTCCCCGTGGATACGATCCTTGCTCACACTACTACATATTTTTAAGCAATGTTAATTTGGGTGCCTACGACAGCACGACCAATTTATGATAAATATATGAAAGATTTACATTTAATAAAAAAAAATAGAGTTATAATTTTAAAATATTAATAAAAATATAAGAGGATAACATTAATTAAAAGTAAGTGGGAAACATGTTAGACCTATAAAAAACTGAGGTTTATGGAGTTTATTGTTATTGGAGGTTTATGAGGGCATCTTTAGTAAGAGCATCTCCAGTGGTATGTTAATTGCAAAATTGTAGAGATATTGGACAAAAAATCTTCTCCGACGGTGGTTTTTTAATTTCTACTTCTGATGATGTGGCAGGAAAGAAAGTCCAAAAATGTAGAAGCCTTTCTACATCTGAAAGTCAGTTTAGAATTGATGACTCGTTATTTTACTCCTTTTTAATTCTTTTATTTTTAATTAAAATGTATTATTAATAAAAATATACCTGATAAAAATATACCGACAAATGAATATCAATTGCGTTAAAAATATACCTGATAAAAATACCAGATGAATACAAGAAAAAAAAGAAATAACAAATAATACAAGCAAATACAAGATGAATACCAGTTGGGTTTTGGTAGTAGCTCTCCAAAGAATAAATATATCTGATATAAAAAACCTGATGAATATCAATTAGCTTGTGGGTGGTAACATTTTATCGTGTATTACAAGAATAATTTATATAGCCTAGCTTTTTTGTTGGTTCAAAATTGATTAAAATTTGTTGCAACAGTAAAAGAAAAAGCAACATTTGTCGTGTATATTGTATTTTTGGTTCACAGTTTGTGTGCCGTTTTTGGCAAAAAAAAAAAAAAAAACACGTGTATTATTTACAGTGTGTAGACATCTACCACTGGAGAGTTACATATCAACATGACATTCTATTCCTTTCACATAGACCAGAAGACCATCTATTTAATTGTCAATCCACTCCAACCATTGGAGATGCTCTAAGAGGTTTTGGAGATATTTAAAAACACAAACCTCTCAAGTTTATCACTATAAGGATAAGGATGAGGTTTGAGGTTTGTGTTTTTAAACAAGGTTTGAGATTTCAAACTTCACAAAAACCTCCAAGTGCATTAAAGAAATATAAAAATTAGGAAAAAAGAGTAGAAAGGATGAAAATAATAATTTTATAATATAGCAGTGGGAAACATGTGGGACTCATATAAAGTAAATATGTAAAGTTTATTGTTATTAGAGGTTTGTAATGTAGGAATAAGATTAAGGTTTTGGGTGACGTGATGCATTGGAAAATGAAAAAGGAGGTTTAAGGAGTTTTGTCCTGAGTATAGGAGTAAAGATGATGTTTTAAATAATGTGGTCTGTTGAAAAGTGTAAAAGTGAAATTTATGAAAAAACATTGCTAAAGATGCCTCCAAGCTAAAATTTACAATTTCTTCTTTTTCAACCTAACACCTCCCGTTAGTTTTGATAGGGTTGAGAGTTGAAACCATCTACAACAAAATTTAAAAAAAGATTGATTTTACAATTTATGGGACCAATTTTACAATTGGCTCAATCTTCCATGACCAAATTTACAATTTTCTCAAACTTTCTTATTACTAACTCTTTCCCAGGCTGGGTTTGGACTCCAATCGCAGAAATCAAAGCTCAGAGATGGCTCCGAAGGCGAAAGAGAAAGCAAGGCCCGCCGCCGCCGCGGCCCCCGCGATTGCCGTCGAAGACCTCTTCACAACCCTCAATCGCCATATTCAACGGTCGGAATACGACCTAGCCATCAAAGTCTCAGATCAAGGTATATATGTAACTCAATTGACTCGTATGTGTTCAAATCCGCCCATCAATTGCTGGAAGCTCGAATGCGTATAAATTTGATGTTTCTATTATTTGGGGTTTTCAGTTATTTCAATTGCACCGGGAGATGAGGATGCGATTCGGTGTAAGGTTGTGGCTTTGATTAAGAACGACAGCATTGACGATGCTTTATCGGCAATCGAAATCTATTCTAAGAAGTCGTCCATCGATTTCAGTTTCTTCAAGGTGATGTATTGGTTCGATAAACATACTCAATTGTTTTCTTCCTTTCATTCTTAATTTTTATTGGTGATTAATTAAGACCTACTTATTGTTACTCTGCAAAGGTACAAGCAATGCAACAAAATTTATAGTGTAGCACTTGCTCTCGATGTTCTTATGCAAGATTATGATTTAGTTATTTAGCTCAGATTGGGTGTAGTTATTTATGCTTATGAGCCTATGAACAAAAATAATGCCTTACAGTGGTCTGTATTCATGTTTTTGGAAGAATGGTGCTTTACAGTGAATATGTATTTTCTAGTTAGCATTTCAGACTTTCAGTCGACAAGTTGCAATTTGGCGGCAGGAACTTTAGTGTTATGATATATTTTTTGCGATTAGACTCAAATCCTTTGATGTACTTGTATTCTGATCCCTTTTTTTTTTTTTTTGGAAAAACATTTTTTATATACCAAGTATCACTGCCGGAGATTTGAGTCAGTTCTTTTATGTATGTTTATATTTTCTTAGAACAGTGATCTGAATGTTTGTGCGTATAACTGATTTTCAACTCTTGCACTCATATATCCAATTTCCCTTGTCAGAATTTATTATCCTTCTTTCATTCTCCTTTGTTTTTTGGATATGTGTGCAGTGGCCAAACGTCACAATCCTGTTTCTCTATTTGATTTAGATGAGTTAAATGTGTGCCAATCAGCTGATTGGACTATTTGTAGCATTTATATGGTATCTAGCCCCTTGTCTGGGTTAATCTGTTTAGTAACCCAAATTTAAGCATTTCCCCAAATACTAATATATTTTTCCTTCCCCGTAATAGGCATACTGCTTATATCGGAAAAATAAGTTGGATGATGCTCTGGGATCTTTGAAAGGGCAAGAAGGAAACTCTGCTGCTATGTACCTAGAATCACAGATTTTATACCGTTTAGGAAAAATGGATGCTTGTGTTGATGTATATCAAAAACTTCAGAAGTCGAAGGTAGATTCCTTGGAAATAAATTATGTTGCCGCATTGGTTTCTGCTGGGAGGGCTGCTGAAGTTCAGGGAATTATGGATGTTCTCAGAGTTAAGCCAACGAACAGCTTTGAGCTGGCTTACAATGTTGCCTGCTCATTGCTAGAAAGAAACAAGTATAAAGATGCAGAGCAACTGTTGCTTTCTGCTCGAAGGTGATATCCAATCTCAAAAATGTCGATAAATTTGCTAAGAAGCGTGTATGAATTTTTTATTTTAGTTACTTTCTGCAGAATTGGACAGGAAACACTAATGGAAGAAAATTTAGCTGATGATGACATAGAAATTGAGTTGGCACCTATTACTGTTCAGCTAGCCTATGTTCAACAGGTTCGTTGTGCATTTCGCTCCTGGTATCCAAACTTCATTGTAGGCAGTGATTCATTAACATTACATTTGTTGTTACCACAGGTCCTAGGAAACACTCAAGAAGCATTTGAATCATATTCCAGTATGATAAAGAAAAATCTGGCAGATGAATCATCAGTTGCTGTGGCAATAAGCAACCTCATCGCCCTAAAGGGCCCCAAGGATGTATCTGATGGCCTCAGAAAACTCGACAAGCTGATAGAGAAAGGTGAAGGGCATCTGCCCTTCCATCTTGCTCGTGGCCTTGACCTAAAGCTTTCTCAAAAGCAAAGAGAGGCAATATACGGAAACCGTCTCTTATTGCTACTTCACTCTAATAAACTAGATCAGGTAACACATTTACACTATATCCTTTCTTCTCATCGATGTGCAACTTTCGTTTTACCTTCTTCTGCTTAATAACAAAAGCTACCCCGAACTTTAGCCTAACTATTTAAGCCCCTCAAGATAGAGGTGTTTGTTATTCCTTGGAAGAAACAGACCCATCTTTGTCAACAGCTCCTATAAACTAAGCTATTTTAGGGGCACTTTTATAATTTAGGCCTTTTATCTATATATAGTATATACACAAGTCATAGGTTAACAATTTTGCAGGCCCGAGAACTTTCTCTCGTCCTTCCAGCCATGTTCCCAAACAGTATAACCCCAATTCTCCTCCAAGCCGCTGTGCACATACGTGAGAACAAAGCTAACAAGGCAGAGGAGATACTCGGCCAGAATGCAGCCAAATTCCCAGAAAAGTCGAACACAATCCTTCTCGCGCGGGCCCAGATAGCTGCTGCTGCGGGCCACCCTCAGATAGCTGCCGAGTCCCTTCTGAAAATTCACGACATCCAACACAAGCCCGCAACAGTAGCCACAGTCGTCTCTCTCAAGGAACGAGCTGGCGATATTGATGGCGCAGATGCCGTTTTCGACTCCGCCATAAAATGGTGGTCGAATGCAATGACTGAAAACAATAAGCGCGACGTTATAGTGCGAGAAGCTGCCTCGTTTAAGCTCAGGCACGGGAAAAAGGAAGAAGCCGCCCGTCTGTATGAGGAGCTCGTGAGGAGCAGCAATAGTGTCGAAGCTTTGGTGGGACTTATCAAAACTGCTGCTTACACGAATGTCGAGAAGGCAGAGTCTTACGAAAAGCAGTTGAAACCGCTTCCGGGTTTGAAGGGAATCGATGTCGAGAGTCTGGAGAAGACATCTGGGGCAAAGCACGTCGAGAATGGGGTTTCAGCAGGTGTTGCTGAAGCTTTTGAGCCGAAAGCTAAGGAGAAGAATAAGAAGAAGAGAAAGAGAAAGCCCAAATACCCAAAAGGGTTCGACCCGGAAAACCCAGGCCCACCGCCTGATCCGGAGAGGTGGCTTCCGAAGAGGGAGAGGTCGAGCTATAGGCCCAAGAGGAAGGATAAGAGGGCTGCTCAGGTTCGGGGATCACAGGGTGCTGTCGCTAAGGAGGCTGCTGGTGGGGTTAACTCTAAGGCGAATGTCAGTACTAAGGAAACTTCTCAGAATGCAGGCACTGAGCAAAGCAAGCGTTCGTCGAAGTCGAAGAAGAAATCGAGGAAGTAGATCACGAGGAACTACATTCTGGGTTTACATAAAGAATTGTGTTTAGTGATGAAGCTTAGATTATTGGTCTCTTTGAGTTGACCATGGGACTCTCAGAGGCTTAGTTGTTGCTGTTATGTGTCCTT
>BKCP01005483.1:219886-246380 GCA_008636005.1 Striga asiatica | reverse complement strand
AATGAGAGATTTTATGTTGTCGAGGTCCATTTGCTGGTATCTTTTGGGCTGCTAGGCGTGAAGCTAAGTATAACAACTGAGCCTGTCATTGGATGAGAGAAATAGTTGAACAACTTTTTGTTTATTATTTATTTCTTCCAGTTTCGGACTACAAACGTGTGTTGCTCATACATCGGACCATGCAGGGTAACATAATAACATTCATGTATTCCAAAAAATTGTTTTCTGTTTACAGTGTTTGTGCTGTCTAATGTATTTTTTGATGGTTTTATCTATCCATATCCATTTGTATGAACTGACCTCAACATCTAAAATGATCATCTTCAATCGATTGTATTAAATATCGGTGTTCTATTGTCTTCAACGTTTGGGCAAATTACCACATCTAACGTGCAGCTTGCCAATTTAGGTGTTCTATTGTCGCTTTAGAAGCATGTAATTAGGATGAACACTTGCTTCCCAATTTAGTGGGTGGCCCAAGAAGTGTAAATCATTTGATTTTTATATTTATTCTCTATCCTTGCTTCATATTCATATTATATGTGTTCGAAACAAAGTGTGTTCATATTCATAATAAATATGTGCAAAGTGCAATATTTCGGCATGTTTGCCTTAACGAATTCCAAACTTTGAGCACAGTTCTCCATGGATACAGAGAAATTCGTTCACCACTGGCGTATCCCTTCATGTATATTATGTTAGATCACATTTAGCAACATGCATATCAATTTTCAAATATAAAAAACTTTGGAATGCTCGGAATAGGAAGATATTCGAAAATGAAGTCCAATCACCGGAGCTCACTGTTCGGAAAATCCAAACTCATGTCTACAGGAATATCTTTGCTTTGTACTCGAATGTCCTTGCCGAAGTTGAGAGAAATGTCCTTGGAAATGGCTAGACTAAACCTCCTTGAGGTACGTAAGATGCAAACCCGTGTTTATCGTACAATATTCGCGGTGTTTCTCGAATGTACTTGCCGAGTTTGAGAGGAAAGTCATTTTGATATATGGTCACGATTTGGTTTGGGTTGAGCACCCGACTTGTGGTTTGTCTCTCATTATTTTGATTAGCGAGTGAGGAACCGAGCTTGTGGTTACCCACTTGGCTTTTTGTTTGCCGTTCGACAGTCGTTGTAACGCCATTTTTTATTTATATATATTTATCATTTACCGATAATAAAAAAAACACTAGTGCAGTAAAATAGAAGATGACACACCATTTAGAATTTAGAGATGATTTTTTTTTTTTTTATCCAACAATAGATTTTAAACCTCAAAAGGAAAATTTTAGAATTTCTTATAAAAGCATCAAGTAGGTGGAATCGAGAGGAATGCTAACCGAAGCACCCTAGACAAACAAAAAACAACTGGAATTGGGTCCAGACAATCGACAGTGACAGTCTACAACGGTGACGGGCATGCTGGAGCCCAATCCAAACAAAACAACGAACTAAAAACTCCAACAAGTGGAGAAACACGTACTAAGAATAAAACTAAAAACTCCAACAAGTGGAGAAACACGTACGAAGAATAAAACTAACACGCGCCTAATCTATCTATAAACTACTACCTCTCCAACTAACGCAAGCAATCCACAACAGAACTCAGACGAGCACTAAGGCATAATCCACACACAAGAAAACTACGAACAGGACCTAAAGCGAGACAGAAACGAACCTCAGAACTAAAAACTCCACGGAAGTGGCTAGGTAACCGGCGGGAAGGCAAGCCTTAGTGCAAATTTGAAAGCCTAAAGTCATTGATCGAGGGCAGGGACGGAGCCAGGATTCAATATCTACCCGGGCTAAAATTATTTTTATGAAAACCCACATGTCTTATAAATAAATTTTAAGAGTGACCAACTAAAAACAAAATTAGTCTAAAATAAATACTAAATAAAAAATAAATTACTTAATAAACTTTAAGTGTGACCAACTAAATATTAAATTAGATCAAAACAAAAAAGAAATTACTTCATAGACATCCAATATTAATTCTATTTAATGTGAAGTATATAAATTGAAAAATGAACAAAATAAGCAAAATTTGGTATATAACTAATAAACAAAAGAACTTTCAAACATAAATGAAATATATAATTAGAAAATTAATTATTGTGTAGAATTACATATAAAAGGTGAACTATGTGCAAAATATAAACTAATGGAAAACAAACATAAATTTTATTATAAGTAGACTCAATTTTTACCTTTTAATAAATACCCTTAATATATAACTTAGACTTTATATATGAATAAATGCCACTTAATGGAAACTGGATAAAAATTAGTTTGTTATCAGGTATATAACCCACTTAATTAAAACAGGACAAAAAAATATAACAAAACATGTTAGCTTTTCATATGTCATCGGGCTAAATTTTGTTTTTCTAAAAAAGCAAGAATATTGTATACTATTCCTACTAATTGATGGCTGAGGTGCACCCGGGCTACAGCCCAGGCACACATGTACGTGCCTCCGCCCCTGATCGAGGGAGAAAGAGAGCTCGAAGGAATCGACTCTGAAAGCAACGCATGAGGACCAAACTCACGCACTCTGATGGGACCCGACCCGACTGGGAAGCCTGTCGGGTGGCCACCAGCCTGGAGAAGACGTCGGAGCTGTGGCACCAAAAAACAACCCACACGAGGCAGGGGGCTACACCTGCAGGACAAAATGGCGGCACAGTTCTAGCCCGAGAGAGTGTTGCATGGCGCGAGGTGCCACGGACCCTCTCCCGCTCACAGTCGCGACTGGAGACCACGCCCTCATACGGCGTGAGGCGACGCTAGGAAGGCGGTAGGCCTCCTGCTTCAGGACATAGGCTTTGACTGGGGTTGTGGATTACCGATGGGAGGAGGGGGGGAGGAGGGGGCAGCTGGAGAATGAGAAGGGAGCGAGGCGGCGACGGGGGATTTTAGGGAAGAGAGCATTTAGGAGATGTTTGGATACAAATTTCTCCAAAAATATCCAATCATTTATTTAACTCAACTCACTATCCTCAATATTATCAATATAATTAAATAATATCACTCAATCATTCTTACACATTACATTAACTTTAATTCACAATTCATTCCTCAGATAATTTTAACTAGCCATCATTTCACATCATCTATCTCCTATTTTTACATCAAATCAACTTTAATTATTTTAAATAAACTCAAAATCCCATTTATCAGCCAGCTATACTTTTTTTTTCTTCAAAATTAACAATACCAAACAAAAAAATCTAAACAAAAAAAAAATTATATCCAAGCAAGGATTTTGCATTTGAATTTGTTTTTTCAGTAAACAAGATTAATTTTAGGGGGAAATGAATTCTATCTACTTCCAAAATTATTTATATTGTGAGGGCATGATGAAAATACAGATTAAAACTAATTTTGACTACATATTAATTTTGACTAACCGAATAAATTTTTTACACATGTATCTAAAAATTCAACACAATTGTACTTCATATTATAAATATAATTAAATGCTATATAACATTCTCACACATTACATAAACTTTAATTTGCATACATAATTTAATTATTTATAATTTTCAATATTCTCTCTCGTACACTTACATCACAACAACTTAGGGGATGATTAGATATAAAAAATTTTGGATTTGTTTGGATTTTTTTTGGTTAATTTTAAAAAAAGTAGTATAGATAGTTGTTAGTGGGTATATTAAAATAATATTAAAATAAAATAATTAAAGTTGATTTGATGTAAAAGTAGGGGAGATGATTTGAAGTGATGGTTAGTTAAAATAATGTGAGGGGATGAATAGTGATTAAGATTGATGTGGTGTGTAAGAATGATTGATTGATCTTATTTAATTATATTGATAATATTAGTGATAGTGAGGTTGAGTTAAACTTGAGTTAAAAAAATGGTTAAATTAAAAATAATTGGACTTTTTTGGATAAATTTATATCCAAGCATCCTCTTAATCATTACATATTAAATATTATTTTAGTACAAACTCAAAATCCTATTAAATTATCTACTCATTCAACTTTACTTATAACTAGTATTTGATCATGTGCATTTGCACAGATATAAGACATGTTTTTGTTTGTAATTGTTAATTAGACATGTTCTTCTATCATATAAAAATTATTACTTTTTCTTAAGTTATTTTTATCATTCAAAATTAATTGAGATTTTAAATTTTATTTTAACCATGCAACGTTTACATTAGTAACATGAATATAATAATTTATATATTTGTGCCATATATTAAGAAAATTAACATAAATAAAAAAATTATTGGTGTTTCTGATTTTTAAAAAAAATGTGTCAATCATATTTTTCTTCCAACAATGCAACCAAATACAGCAGTTACAGTTCTTAATGTACCAATCAACTTTAAGTTCCAACATTAATTGTTTCACATTTGAATATTTTGCTACCAAATTAGAATAATTTAGTAACTGGTCCAAAAAATAAATAATAAAAATTTTTATATATATATATATATTAAGGTGTAACGGTTTTAGCAGATTAGTAGTAATTAATTAAAAAAAATGTAACTCCTTTTGGAAGGAAATAAAAATAAATTTTATTAAATGTTTTATTAAATGCATCAGCTAGTAATTATATATATATATAGATATAGATTAACTCACTTAGTCAATAAATTCAATCAAAATCAATTTTAGTTAATATACCCAATCAATCCCTAAATACGGTGAAGCAAACCCAAAAAATCCATTACAAATAGGAGCCAGACAGATTCCNACAAATGTAACATATTTCTACACAAAGCACTTTCGGGTCTCAATAATACTATTAGTTTTACAAATATCAATCAATCATTATAATCCCACCACGTGAGATCTGACTATATATGATTCGTGCTCAATCAAAAGCATATATTCTCACTCAAATTTAAATAATTTAAATCATTTCTTGTTTTCTTCTCCTAAATTTTCTTAAGTCTACTCCTCATGCCTCTTTTAATTTGCATTCTTAATTTTTGTTTCTACTCTTCTCACTCGTGCCTCTTTTAATTTACATTCTTAATTTTAATATTTCTACCCTTCTCACTCGTGCCTCTCTCCTACGCACATGCCCCCTAACCATCTTAAACGAGATTCCCTCGTTTTCTCCTCTACAGGCACTACCACAACTTTATTTCTAATACATACAATTCTAATCTTATGTAACCTAGTATGCCACACATCCATCTCAACATTTTCATCTCTATCACTCTCATGTAATTACTCAAAATACTATACAAATGAGGAATTGTGCTCAACATTACAATACCATACTTCTTTTAATTAAACTTTTCGGAAGATCTCTACAATAAATCACATTGATAGCATAAAATCAGAAAGCAAAAAAGCAGCAAATTTTCACCCTTGGGATCAAGAACAACCACTAAGAGCATCCACAATGCTTTGGGTCTCTTGACAAAAAATCACATGCCATGTAAGAAATAGACCTACTCTATAAAAAAATGCTTCCCAATGCAATTAAAAGCGGACATGGTCTAGCTTATGTGGCAATAAAAAAAAAGAGACTAAGTCCACACTTGGGTCTATTTTGAACCCAAGTACAAACCCAAACACTAATCATTTATTCCTACTTTAATTTTTCTTTTAATAAAAAAAACATATTAGATAATTTTTATTGGTTGACATATATGCTAGACCAAGTATTTTTATTTTTACATTGCAAAGCTATTGAAGTTTTTTACTTGGGTTTGTCCACATCATTTAAGACTCAAGTCCAATTATATGCCACATATACAAAAAGAGACCCAAAGCATTGTGGGTGCTCTAACGGCCAAAAACCATCAATAATCTAGAAGACTACGCCATAAAAATCAAATTTTACCCACAGGGAAATTTATAATAAATGCATCAGCAAAAATGAAATTGATCTCACCCAGGATAAGTTTCCAGGAAGCATCAGCAACAATATTCGGGTCCAAAACCCTATCTAAGTTTCAAATTATTTCGAAAGCAGCAAACTTCCCCTTGAAATGAATTCTCAAACTAAAGAACATATGATTTTCATCGCCATCTGTTAATGTGTTTTTTTTTTTTTTTTTTCTAAATTTAAAAATCTCAGGAGCCTTACACTTAAGCCCCACCAGAGCCGTATTTCTTTCCGAACACAATCACCTGAAGCTTGTCGTAACCGGCCAACACACCAGCACCAGCCACAGCACGGAGGATGTTGGCACCGGCACCCTTGAACAATGACTTGGCACCCTCGTTCTTCAGAATCTGAGCAAATGCGTCTAGAGAGCTCTTGTACTTCACGGCCTCGCCTGATGTCATCATCATTCTTCTACGAACGGTGTCAATAGGGTAGGAGGCTAGACCAGCACCGTTAGTGATGAGCCAACCGAGGGCAAAGCTAGCAAAGAAACTATCCTGCAATAGTTACAAAAGGCCAAATCTTAGTCAATATATAGATTCTCAAGAAATCATAACATTATGCAAATCGACAAAAACATAAAAAGAACTGTGCAGATAATTAATACAAATACAACACTTCAGAACTACTTTCTCTGTATATCACGATTGTTACTGAACTACAAATATCATCTCAATATCTTCTAATTCAATAACTGCACATAGGAGGAAATTTCATAGTTCTCTATGCATACAATACAATTACAGTTTCTCACAGGATATAATCAAGAGAGTGTATAAGTCATTACAAACTAAATATGTTCGAAACCTGAATTATCTCAATATTTTCTATTTCCTAAATTGCACCCTTAATAGGTGGATACTTGTTAAAGCAGACCTCGTGGGGATGTTTGTAGTGCCTCAAGGGCTACCTGAGTGGTAATAGTTGTAACTACTTCAAAGAAAATACTCCTTCAGAAAAAACATAAGACAACACATAATAACCGTAATTGGACCCAAACACTAAGGCAATAATCAAGTACCTAAAAACGAATTGTCAAAAATTCATTTGTTTTTCATTAACCAAAATTTTGTGTTACATTCAAACGAAAATAGCATATGTCGCATAAATGAATATGAAAATCATAAATCGACGACCAAGCATATAAAAAGAACAGTACTGACCTGCAATCCTCCAGTCAGGAGCACCGGCTTCAAAGAATCGTACATTCCAAAGTACAGACCACGGTACACAATGATTCCAACACATGAGATGTTGAACCCACGGTAAAGCCCAGCTATTCCATCGGATTTCAAGGTCTTTCTATAGACATCAACCAAACCATTGAACTGCCTCTCGCCACCCTTCTTAGCAGCCTTGGCATCATTGGCCAGACGAGTACGGGCATAGTCCAAGGAGTAGACAAACAGCAATGAGGAAGCACCAGCAGCACCACCAGATGCAAGGTTGCCAGCAAACCATTTCCAGTAGCCATCACGGTCCTTCTTGAAGTTGAAGAGCCTCTTGAAGTAGTCCTTGAAAGCAAAGTTCAAGGCCTGTTGAAGAACAAACAGTAAATGATTAGAAAGGCATAAAGAAAGTTTACTGAGGTCAAATTTCCAAGAAAGGGTATGTTATGTAACCTGAGTGGGAAAGTAGCGGATGACATTAGCGGTGTTTCCTCTCCACAAGGACCCAAATCCTTCATCCTGAACCGTTCTCTTGAAACAGTCTCCAATGCCCTTGTATGGCTCAGAGAGTCTGCCAGCCTTGATCATCTCATCTTGGTTTTGGATCAGAAGCTTCACACGCTCAATGGGGGCTGCAGCCGTTTTTGACACAGCAGCAGAAACACCTCCCATGAGAAAGTCAATCGCAAAGCTGGCTAAACCCTTTTCCTGGGGAGCCTGAACGAACACTGGTGATGCATTAGCGGAAATCAAGGACAGATCCTGGGTGGCTCTGCAGGTGAAAGGATACTGCAATCCAGGGTTTGTGTAGTTTCCGTAAGAAAACTTTCGCTGGTAGGCAGCAGGCCTCTGGAAGCCCACATAGCGGGCCTGTGCATCCTGAGAGAGACTGGAGCCAAGAGTTAGCTGGCTGGCTACCTTCTGGGCGATGGTCGGGTAATGGTACTGATCTTCCATTTATAACAATGGATAAAATCCTGCAGGACACAAAAGGATGGTCAAATTGGCATCCAAATAAATTGAATCATAGACAGAAAACATGTTGTTAAGCATGGCAAAAAGTCAAAAGTGAAGATTGTAGTTGTGCATAAAATATTAGAAAATATTTTATTTGAAAAAATTTCAAGAGCTAGAAAATTTTTGATCCAAATGGTGCGAATTAAACTGATACAAGTGAACTTAAAATGACTGTAGGTGCGGCCTAACAAACAATAGCATCAAAGCGTGTCTTTCCAAGAATTACTACACCAATCACATAGATGCAAATACAACATCAGATAACTTTAAACCCAAAGATGATGTGAAGAGAATCGCAGGAAGAAAGTGTATGCTAGATGGTATATAGACCACAATTTCAAATTTAAGCAGCCAAAGCCAATAATAAATCCTATTAAATGGAATTAAAACAAATCATTAGGACACAAAACCTTGCAACATAATTGCATAACCAAACAGCATACTCAATCAATGGCTCTTAAGAGAACAAAACCCCAAGCATTCAAGTCTAAAAGTCAAACTCAGAATTACACACCACATGAACTGCCAGCCTCTACTAACCTCTAGGCCGCTATAACCAAAACAGCATACCCAGTTAATTGCAATTGAGAGCTCAGAACTCCAGGCATTCAAGTCTAAAACAAACTCAAGTCTACTACGCCCATGAACTTTAACTGTCTGCCTCTACAGACCACTAAGCCAAACAACAATCTCATGTTTTAAGCAACTATTTATCCTAACCATCAATGTTTATAAATTTATCTAAACACATCGCATAATACAGTTTATCGCAACAAATTATGAGTGCTCTGTAACTGAGATGACATTAAATATTTTATTTTTATTTTTTTTTTAAAAAAGGAATTTGTTTCAAGAATAAGAGCTTAAAATAATTGTTCATTACAAATGTTCTCATAAATAAACTAACAAGCTAACACGTAAATGTTCATTACAAACTGCAACCATATGATGCAACACTACACTAGGAAATAATAATAAAAATGGCTCAATCAGCTGGATCTGACAAGATCCAAGACCTTATTCTCTCGCATACATGCATCGGATCTACTGAAATTTCAATAGATCAAAAAGGGAAATGAACAAAAGAAAAAACACTGAGATAAGGACTAGAAAATACAGATCCACCAAAGTGCACTTTACCTAGTACACACCTTATGAAATCTTTCAACGGATCTAAACTAGGACGACAAGCAGCAGCAATAACAAATATATACCCAAATCGAATGAGGAAAAAACAAACAAGATGAAACCGAGCAAAAATAGAAAGAAAGACGAATCACGGTCGTACAAAAACGAGAATCGTGCTGGATCCCATAAAATTAAAATAAAATTAAAAAATAGAAACAATATAATTCAATTAAAAGAAATGAGAGTGGCGATTAATTTCTTCAAAATTCGGACTGGAAAAATGTTTTTACCTGCGCTCTGCTCGCCTCGAAATTCGATAAGGCAAATGATAACGGAGGAGAGAAGAACGAGGAGATTGTGCGGAGAGAAATGGGAAAGGGGCTTACAGTGGTGGCTGGTTTGTGATATTTATAGTAGTAACTAGTAAATGCCTAGGTGACCTAAGAAGTAAGAAGTAAGAAGTAAGAAGTAAATAATAACATTATTACTATACAGTGTACACTAGTTAAAAAATAAATACTAAATTTAATAAAAATAAGCGAGAAGTTATTATTTTAAGCTTTAAATAATTTTTAGAAACTTATATTATTAAATATTTAAAATGACAAGTTGTATGGATTATATCCTTTATAAAATGACAGTTGTATGGGTACTGGCGTGTGTCAATCTACCACATACATTAATTTATCTCAATCTCGATCCTTGCTAGTAAATACCGAATAAGGTTGATTAATGAACTAGTACAGAGCCCGTGCGATGCACGGGATGCACAATTTTAAGGCTATTTATCTAGGCTTATAATTATATACATGAATAAAGAAAAATGTACGGGATATATATAGTACGTGACCCGTGCAAAGCACGAGATATATTTATTTGGAGAATATTATATTATAAGATGCAATATTCAATAAGAGTTTATAATACGCAAGAAAATTGTACAATGTTCAATAAAAGTTTTATAATATTCAAGTGGAGTCTTAAAGTCTCTTGTACATTAAGACTACTGACAAAATAATATTTTAATCAATGAGTTTCCTTTCCTTGTAGCCAAATTGTGAATGTGATTTGAGGAGTACAACAAATCGATATATAGCTGACTTGCTTTTTTCATTGTAGTTTTTTTTTTTTTTTTTTTTATAATGAATTTAAAGATATTCTAAAATATAGCAAAAATTAATTTTTTTATTACAATTAGGAATTTTACTAAATATAAACTCTCAATCTATGGTGTTAATCAACGTTTAAGTCTAAAAAATTAGGAATTTTTACCTCTTTTAATCAACGTTTAAGTCTAAAAAACAATAGAGTTATTATAAGTTTTTTTTCTACATCTTTTAAAACATTAAATATGAGCATGTTAGGGCTAGCTTGTAAAATAATTAATATATTATCTCACTAAAACATTTATACTAATAAAAATTTAATTTTAGCATATAAATTTATCCCTTGATATAAGAGAAAGTAACAGTTTTACTTATTGTTGTTCACCATATAATATTTAATTATTATTTTATTTTATAATAAAAAAAAATATTGTTAAATAGTGTAGTGTTATAAAATTATATGATTTTTTTTTTTACAATATGGATTTAATATTTTTTTTATGATTTGATAATATAAACAAATCTATACTTAACTTTAACAAATAAAACAAATAAATACTTTAGTAAGTATTTAATGTATATACTAAATAGGAATATATTTGGTATAATCAAATACCAAATATAATCAAATAAGTCAAAGTGTACATTTTTATTTGGTATTTTTATTTTTTATTATTAAAATCTTTTATTATACTTACCTTTTTAAAATAAAATAAATAAATAAATCAATTACATAAATAAAATATTATAATACCAAAATAATAATGACATTTAATGCAGTTGACTTTTCTTGATAAAAAATCTCCTTTTATATAAGTATAGATTGTATAATATGGAAATAATAATGCAATAAATGTTATTGACTTTTCTTTATATTAAATTTGGTAAATGGTATACCTTTTAATATAAGTATAGATATTATCTCATTCTATAAGAAAAAAAGGCCTAAACAGTGTTTTGAGTTAAATGAGATGTTTGATTTGTCTGAACATCTAATTCTTTTATTAGGTAAGAAACAATTTTAAATAACTTTCTAAATTAAAAAAAAAAACTAATTTAGAAAATTTACTTAAGAAGTTTTTTAAATAAATTTACAATATTATTTATATTTACATATCAAACGACTAATTATTTACTAAACTCTTATATAACTATTTATTTAGTAAAAACTCTTTTTGTATAACCAAGTCTATGACCAGTTATCAGCTGCAGTCGACCGAGGCGCCTTTTGACCACCAAAAATAGTGGATTGAAAAGGTCACCTCAAGATATGAAATGTAGGCCCTTCCACACATTGATTGGTCTAAAGGTATAATACCTTTATAAACAACTAAAATTCTAAATGGAGGGCTGGCTTTGCGTGCCAGACCAAAGGTCACTCTATAATGGACAACTAATAAAAGTCGCAGCTAATCCAACTAATTTAGAAAGTGGAATGTGTCAAAAAAAATACCATAACCCCATACTAGCACACACTAATGCCTCCATTTTTGTTCTAATGAAAGCTACCCTCAGAATTTAGTCTAATAATTATTTAAAAGAGAGCCACAAGTCACAACAGTACAAATACTCCATTGGGACGTCCAAAACATCATTTACTAGTTTTCCTAATATTAGAAATTAATATGTCTCCACAGTTAAAACACCAAATCACGAACGCAGATCAATACAGGTCAACTTGAACGCTATCCATTGGGCACGCCTTCCAATTTCAAACTCACAAAATCCAAGTAATCATTTGAAGCTCCATATCCATCACATAGCACTAACACTAACACGCAAAGGCTTCCTGTAATACTGCAGCAGGAGCGAAGAGCAAACCACGCTTATAGATGAGGCCGCCATGCAGGCTCCGGCCAGCCAAGGCGGCAGGCGGATCCCCATGAAGGGGTAAAGAAGCCCTGCAGCAACCGGCATCCCAAGCACATTGTACCCAAGGGCCCACACATAGTTCATTCGTATTCGGGACATTGTCTTGCGCGAGAGGTCTATGGCAGTCGCCACATCCTCTAGACTGCTCTTCATCAGCACGATGTCAGCAGCCTCGATTGCCACGTCAGTGCCGGCACCGATCGCCATGCCGACATCAGCGGCCACCAGTGCCGGCGAGTCGTTTATCCCATCTCCCACCATTGCCACGCTCGTTCCTTGCAACTGTTTTAGGAAATGAAAAGTTTAATTAAGGCTATGTTTGGTAAAATTGGCTGATAAACTAGCTTATATGTAATTATCGAGCTTATATGATAAAAGTGTTGGGTAAAAGTAGCTGATAAGCTAGCCAAAGAAGCTTATGAGATAAGCTCGAGCTTTTTAAAAAAAGTTCGTCCTACCAAACGAAACTTATTTAAATACATGAAGCTTTTGAGCTAACCAAACAAGTTATAAGCTAGCTTATTTGTGAACCCAACATAGCAGTAGAAGGAGGTAATAAGAAGGATATGGTGAGGAAATTGCTTTTTACCTGCAACTCTTTTATCTTGTCGGCTTTCCCGAGTGGGTCCGTTTCGGCAAACACTTTGCGTATGCCCACCTGAGTAGCTATTGCATTGGCCGTAGACCAGTTATCACCCGTGACCATCACACTCGAGACGCCCATCGAATGCAGATAAGATACGACGAGAGAGGCTTCGGGCTTCACAGGGTCAGTCACAGCAAAAGCCCCAGCAGGTCTTCTTTGGATGGCCACAAGGGCACACGTACGAGCCAGACGCTCGTTTTCGGAAATGTATTTGTCCACCTCGCTGCCAAGCGGGACATTAAATAGCTGCATAAGCCTTTTGTTCCCAACCAGGATTTCTCTATCTCCGATTTTGCCACTCACCCCAGTGCCAGGGTGGACCTTGAAGTCAGTCACTTCGGTGAATTGGTCGTGGTGGGACCCGTGCTTCTGAAGTAATGTTTTGGCGTGCTCCACGACAGCTCTTGCTATGGGGTGCTCACTATTTGCCTGAAATTTTTAGAATCTATCAGAACCATCAAAACCTGAACCCCGCTTTTTATCTTTCAAGTAATTGTTGCAATTAGCTTACCTACTTACTCTCTATGCACAGTATCAGTGGAAATTCAGATAAAATATAGTAACATATCAGAATTAGGAAAAAACTCACCTCAGCAGCAATAGTCATGTCACAAAAATCTTCCATTGGCACATCGGAGAAGAGCACGGAACTAACAACAGCTGGTTTTCCAGATGTCAGTGTTCCGGTTTTATCAAAGACTACTGTCTTAACCTGCATGCGCCCAAAGCATAAATTCATTATCACGGTATTTTGATTGGTCTATAGAGCTAAAGAAACAGATATTTGAATAGTCACCCAAACAACCAAAAAACAAAAGAAATAGAGAGCTTACCTTATGTGCTTTCTCAAGGGCAGTTCCACCTTTAATCAGCACACCTAGAGAAGCACCCTTCCCAGTGGCAACCATTACTGCAGTTGGAGTTGCTAACCCCAGGGCACAAGGGCAGGCTACCACCAATACAGAAATACCAAACTGTAAGGCAAACTCAAATGCATCCATTGCCGTGGGTATCCAGGCTCTAGGGTACAACCCAGCTACTCCAGGAATAAACCACCCCAGCCATGTCAGAAAAGCAGCTAGGACAACCTGACACAGAGCAATAACATCATTTCATATGCTACCAAACTCCTTAATCTGAGATTTGAGACCATAGCTAGAAGAGCTACCAGGCTTTCATGACACTTTTTTTTTTATTCTCGAGATTATTCAGAATAGGAAGAGAAATAACTGTTTTGCGGGTGAAAATCTGTTTGCAGCGTATATTAAAAAATTTACCATTGTGAAAAAAGACTGGAGTAGTACTACTTCAGAATCACTCGACGATTAGAAGAACACGAAGAACAAACATTTTTTATTAATAGATCTATCATGCAATGCTAGTAATACTAGTTCATAATTTCACAACCAATTCTTAGCACGTGATGGTAGCACTTTTACTTTCACTAAACTTTTAAATCTCCTCATTTATTATACAAACTAAAAACCAAGCTTGCAAAATCCTCCTTCAGATGAACACTATGCTATATTGGCTACGAAATTAAATTAAAAGGAGTAAAACAAGAAACTCACTGTTGGTAAGAAAACTCTCTTACATATTAAGACATTTAAAATCAAAAGGAGTAAAACAAGAAACTCACTGTTGGTACGAAAAACTTAGAAATTTGGTCAGCCAATTTCTGCACAGGTGCTTTGGCAAGCTGAGCAGCTTCAACTAGCTCAACAATCTGTGATAAGGCTGTTTCTGAACCTATATGAGTGGCCCTAACGCGTATACACCCATTCTCGTTCATTGTCCCACCAATCACCTGTTGATGCAAAGTAATGTTAAGGTCCAATGGATATACTTTTAAACTGAAAAAAAATTTACCTTTAATAAGAACTATAGTAATAATCTTACCTTATCACCAGGTCTTTTAGCTACAGGCAGAGCTTCTCCTGTAATCATGCTCTCATTCACATGGCTTTGACCATCAATAACAATTCCGTCAACAGGAACCTTCGTCCCAGGAACAATCTTTAAAACGTCATTCTTTTCAATGAGTTGTGTATCGATTTCAGTTTCAGAAATGACATTTCCTTCAGCATCTAGAGTTAAAAGACAGGCTGTATCAGGTGCTAGTTCTGATAACTTTGCTAATGCATCTGATGTCTTCCCTTTCGCCAAAACCTCCAGGTATTTGCCCAAAAGGATGAAAGATATTAACATAGAACTAGTTTCAAAAAAATCCTGTCCCTCGAAAGAATCCGAAGTCAATGCTTTTAACATGATGTATATAGAATAGAAGTAAGCAGCATTAGTGCCCAAGGCAACCAGAACATCCATATTTGCAGATTTTCGCCTCAGGGCATGATATGATCCTGCATAAAACCTGAGAAGGTGATTAGAACCCACTACTGAAAATTCCATAAATTTGCACTGACCACAATAACAATATAACTTTAGAATATTTTCCTAGGAAAGAGATATGAGTACCTTTTTCCGATGATAAACTGCACAGGTGTGCAAAGGATCCATCTCAAAAGCATCCCAAGATCAAGCATGTTTATAACCTTGTATTCCAGCCAATTCCCATAAGGTGGGAGCATCGGAAGCACCATAGAGAAAACAAATATAGGAACTGAAAATAGACAACTCCACATGAATTGATTCCGATAAACAAGAACTTCGTGCTGCCTCTCAGCCTCTCCTCCTCTTGGTGGATTGTAAAGAGTTGCTTGATAAGAGTTGGGTCCACTGCCAGCTTCCTTGATGCACTGTATTAATGATCTTGGACCTACAATATTTGGTTCATAACTTATGCTCACTTTATGCTCCTCCACATCTAATTCAACGTGATTAACGCCTTCCAAAGACTCGAGTGCAGCTTGAATGGCAGTAAAATCATCCAGAGAATTGATTCCTTCCAGCTTAAGATGTACTTTGCTCAAGTCATTGCCAGTGCTTATAAGTTCAGCTCCAAATCCAGCATCTTCTTCTACTGCTTTAAGAATGTGGTCAGTACTGGTCATGTTTGGATCGAAATGGACTTTGGCTTCTCCAAGAGCTAAACCAACCATGGCTTTTTTCACTCCATCCACCATTGATAAGGCACGTTCTACCGACTCTGAGCAGCTTGTGCATGCCATTCCTTTAAGTCTGACCCTGCACATGGCAATGTCTTGCTCAGGAAACTCAGCAACTTCAAACCCTGTGTCTTCCACAGCTTCTTTAATCATTTTAGCCTGAAATTAAGTATAGTGAAAATGTTACACCATATAGAGTTTGGATGAAATAAATATGAAATCCACAAATGGACACAAAAATTGTTCGTGTATGATGAAACACTCCATCCTTGCATATCAAACACGAGAGCATGTAGATACACCCAAGAAATTAACCAAGGGAAATAGCAATCTACTTGAAAATCTACTCCCTCCGTTTCGTTCTATATATCATCTTTCTCAAACAATATGTTCCAATCCATCTGTATCGTACTATTAACTTCATATTATATTGACTCATGTGTATGCTATAATTCAACACATTTCATTAAAATTGGATGAAATAAAACACCAATGACTATTTTTCTTAATATTTGTACAAAAACCTAAGATGACGAGTAGAACAGAACAAAAGAAAAGAATATAATAGAGAAATTTGAAGTTGGCTTACAGTGACAACTTCTGGCACATACTTCACAACAGCCTGACCTTGAAGCACAGACACCATTACACTCTGCACGCCGTCCAGTTTTCCAAGAGCAGCTTCTATGGAGGCCACGCAGGATGCGCACGTTATACCAAGCACTTTGAAGACTAGAGTCCTGGTTTTGTTGCTCAACTTCTTATTAGGAGGCGAAACATTGATGACAACATCGTTTGGATGCTGCAAAAGCGGCACCTTCAGCTCGTCTTTCCCATTTACATCCATTTTTGTTGGCCAATAAGCACGGAATTAGCCACCTGATAGAACAGTTGAAACTTGAAAGTTTTAATCTTTGCAGTGTGTGGAATTCAAGTCCAAATAACTGAGTTGGTCTCGAAATACCTAATTCAAACACAAAGAGATAATTTTTTATTCAGTGTTAAAAGGCAAAAGTTGCAGAACCTATTAATTAACAGAAAAACAAGAGAAAAAAAGGACACGTGATCAGACAAAGAATACCTATTCGCGATTGGATGGAAAAAGTTCACGGGAGGCTTTTTTTTTTACCCTTTTCTTCTCCAACTCTCGGGAGCAAAATTGTTCCGCCCAAAGTAAAATTGTCTCGTTGCTCAGTTGAAAGGAGGTTATAAAAAGAGATGAAAATCGAAACAGGTAATAATCAGGTCCAGTTAAGGAAGGAGGGAGATGGCGGCGGACGGTGTTAACGATGGGAGGGATAAAAGAGAGGCGCCGCTGAAAAATTGGGGGAATTTTTAAATTTTTGAAAGTTACCCTTTTTTTACATGCCATCTCTCTTTATATATATGTGCTCTGCAACAGTACCTGCTTTTTTTTTTTCTGGTTTTTCCTTTTTATTTTTGATTTTTCGAATTTGTAAAGGCGAGCAGTTCCCACCAAATAATGACTGCAACTCATCTCCATTTTTGATCGTGGGATGAGACCACGACAACGACCCTTCAACAGTGAGTCCATTCTTTTTGTGAGCAAAAAAAAAGGGAAGAAAAGCAAAAGAATTCGAGAAAACCACCCCAATTCTTTTGAGAAATTGAGGGGAAGAAAAATACGAAAAACAACTCCGATTAATATATTTTTGTTGTTATTATTTTACTGATTTCACTTGAAAGTTCATACCTTTATGATTATTAATTTGTATTTGGAATTGAATATGATAGGACAATTGGTGTATGATTATAATAGGTAATAGGAGAAAAAATTCGCAGTAAAATCTTGTGAGAAATCCAATAGAATCTCAATTGGAAAGAGAGATGCATGTTCGCGTTGCTTTTGCACTTGGAAAGTCTTTCTTCAAAACAGAACATGATTGATGCCTTTTGACAAAAGTAATATTAAAATGTTGTGCGGTCCAATTTGCACAGCACTGAGGTCATGAGCGATAGTTATACCATCCATTTTCATCTGAGTGTGGATATTTTCCTTTTCAAAAAGGAATCAATTTGGTGTTTTGATTTAGTTTAATTTTTAAAGATGTGTTTATGCATGTGTTGATGGAAAAATACTTGACAGACGCACAAAATTTAGGTGAAAGTTGTTTTTAGGAGCATCTACAAAGTATTGGATTTAGATAAATTTAGGTGAAAGTTGTTTTTAGGAGCATCTACAAAGTATTGGATTTAGATTTGCCTATGTGGTATGTAAATAAATCCAAATCTTGAATGACATTGATAAAATTATGTAAAATTGATAAAGTTCACTCCAATGCAAAGAGATTAGGTTTCTACTTAGGTTTAAAATAGACTTAAGGGTAAACCTTAAACAACCCGGTGTGCTTTTTAATGAGGAGCCGAACAAGAACTATCTTTCATACTCGCTTTTCTACCTGGATTCTATCAAACCCTTTGTAGAAAGATCTGTCGTGAAAAATGTAATAACGGAAAAACATCTGCAATCGAATTCGGGGTAGGAAGCAACTTATAGGGGTCTCTTTTTCTGGCTGCCACATCAGCAGGACCCAGTCTACTTTTATTTGCATTAGATAATACATTTTTTTAGACTATGTCTATTTTTTAGGTGACATGCAATTTTTTGTGATTGAACCCAAAACATTGTGAATGCTCTAAGAGTAAAATTTCAGATTTTTTTTTTCTTTTTTGAATTGATAGATAGTAATTAAAACCATTGCAAAGCTTAGATATAGTCAAGGGCGAAGCTAGAATTTAAAATATTCTCGGGCGCACGATCAAATCGAATTTCTCGATTCCCGTCAAACGCACAAGCAAAAGACGTATGAAAGCAATTTCTTTGAAAGGAAGAACTAAAATTAATTATGATGAGTAAAAAATTATTTTCTTAATATGCAAAAATAGGACGAAAAAGATCAAGCTTTTTCAATGATAAATTTATCGAAATTAGGTGTTTTGAACTTGAAAATATCTTTAAACTTCATTATTGATGCAAGAAATCATCATCATACTCGCCTTTTTATATAAAGGAAAAACCAATTTAATTTGTTCAATAATTAATTTCCAAAAGTAATTTTTTTTTTAAAAAAAAAGAAAGAAAGAAAAGAACTCTCATTTAATATCTAATAAGAGCTTGGAATTTGAAGTGATTTGATACATGTTTTAGTGGATAATATTTGCTTAAAATTTTCAATTATCAATGTTGGGCTAAAATGTAAGAATATAATTTTTTTATAATAAATTAATTAACTATAAGTATGTAGAAGCCACCCGGACTTAAGCCCAGGTATGAGCACACGTGCTTCCGCCTCTGGATATAATGGAGACTGTAGAAATCGAAATTTAATATTTTATTAATTAGTGTCTTTATTTATTTTTTGACATACATTCAAGGTAAATACAATATTTAATTAATAAAGTAAATATTTTTTATTCATCAAGCCAAATCTTAAGGTTAAGAAAAAAAATCTTAGAATAAGGAAAGAGATTATAATCAAATTGATGTCTTCTTCTCCAAGACTCTCTCTCCTACACCTATAAATAAGACTCTCCTCAAAGTCACAAATCACACACCTCATAAATTTAATCAATGTCTCAAATTCAAGAGCTCTCAATAACCCTCTTGATGATTTGAAGAAGTTCTTGAAGATCTAAGGGCATTCAACTTGAATGATTGGTTGCGGGTTGAACACCGATCTTTAACTTGAATGATTAGCGGCTCAAATGCGCGAGCTGTGATCACCATCGCGTCATTATAAGGTACATGTAAACCTTGGGCATCTTCAGCCCAAAAACTGATCACAGGCGCTCGAGCTATTATGTTGACTTCTTCTCTATTATTCTTCGCAGCTCGAGTATGCTCCTTTCTCGCGTTGTTGGAGTCTCCACCAGTGGGACCCCTCGAGATCATGTGAATGACCGCCCTCTTAGGCGGGGCTTCCTCCTACCCAAAGTTTCGACCTCCTCTCTCTCGGCCTTTTTTTGCACCATGCTTACGCTTATCACGATCCTCACACTCCTCTCTATCGTCGTCCTCATCCCTATCCTCCTTCTCTATAGAATCTTCCCGGCACCTCCCATTCTCCTTATTTTTTCTCTCTATCCTAGTACACAAACTCCTTCAAGTGACTAGCCCGAATCAATCTTTCGATCAAATTCTTCAGGTGTCTGCAGTTGTTCGTCGTGTAACCGCAGTTCCTGTGGTACCTACTGTATCAATCGGACATTGGTTGCGTTGGCCCATCCCTCCTGAACTTTGGCCACGTCACATCTCTACCATCAATCTTTTGCTCGATCGCGTGAAGGACCTCTGCCTTTGGGTCTTCAACGGAGTATACTTCCCATACCTCTGACCATTCTTGAGTGGTCGATCTTGCCAACTATCCTGTCTTTTATATTCTCTTTTCCCACTCGACTTCTCCTTCCTGGGCGAGCTTGCCATTTTCTTTATGTTCTCCCCAGGTCAAGATACTTGCTCGATTTTCAAAAATTTGGCCACCATTTCTTCTACGGTCACATACTTTCTACACTGCTTGAGAAGTTCATCATACGTCATAGCACCCTTCTTGGCCAAAGAGTTCTTGTACGCTCCTGCCCTCAGACTTCTTACAAGGCCTCCTGCCTTAACCTCATCTGAAGCCGAGGGAATCTCAATGAAATCCTTATTATAACGATCGACATAACACCTCAAAGACACGTCCTCCTCCTTTCTCATGGCCATCAGGATCAAGTATGTTTTTTAAGGAGCTATAGCGCTAGCATACTGATTCAGGAAAGAGCTCGAGAATCCCTCGAAATCCTTAATCGACTCCGGGGGGAGTTTGTGAAACCAGTCCTATGCTCCTCCCCTCAGGGTTGCCAAGAAAGCCCAACAGTTCACAGCATCCGACTATCCCAATAGAACTGACATGTTCTCTGTTTGTCCCATTTTTGTTGCGTTTTCCGTATTTGTTTTACCCTTCTTTTGCCCCCATCTTAGGTCTTTTCTTTCGCTTTTAATGTGTTTTATGTTCTATTGCGCGATTTCCTTCAGTTAGTCCTTTTCTGTGTTTTTCGTGTATTTTTCTGGTTTTCTTTCGTCTTTGGTGTGCAGGTTGAAAGCCTCGGGAGGACCGGATTTCAGGCAAAAATTGGCCATGCGATCGTAATTATTTAGAGCGTTTCGTTGGCGATACACAGGAGAAAATAGAATTAAATTTCGAGTTCAGACGAATCCAAACGAGCCGAGACACGAATTGTGCAAGCCACGGCCCCAGGCCCAGCATTACGCACGTGCCGCGCCGCGACCCGAATAGAGAACTCGCCCAAGAACGTGCATCACGCCGCGGCAGCCAGCACGCCGCGACAATCTATCTCTCCGCGCCACAGCGCCTGCTCATTCTGCACCCGTGCCACGCCGTTACGCTGCACCGCGCCGCGGCGCCTTCCCTCTCCGCGCCGCGGCAGTCCCACACGCCGCGCCACCTGACCATCTCATGCCGCTGTGCACGCTTTCTTCACGCCGTAGGACTGCGCGTCGCGGCGCTCACGACCTTTCACACCGAGGAGTCCTGCCACATATAAATAGAGGATCGGGATTTAGAGAAATTATTCGCCCCCTCTTGGGGACGAACCCTAAGTCGTAAAAAACCACAGAAATCTTTTATTCTCCTTTTCTTCTTCTTCTTCATTTTTCTTCTTCTCTTCGTCTTTCTTTTCCACTTTTCTTCTTCTTCTCTACATCTAAGAATTAAGTTTGTAATTTGGATTCAACTCTTGGATTGGATTGATTGTAAGTATTCTTCATCTTGTTTAATTTATGCAAAATGATTATTTGGGGTAGAATGCTTTATTGTGTTGAAATCATGATACATAGCTAATTCTGATTGCTAGGGATAGGGGATGATTGTTCTCGTTTAACGTGTATTTATCGGGCTTGAATTGTTCGTTGTTTTGCAGGTTGATTTGATTACGAATTGATGAAATCTTGTTTGATTGATTGATATAATCGAAGAGTGACACTTCGATCTTGCAATTGGAAACAATTGAATGTTGATTAGTCGAGTTAGGATTTTGTTGATTTTATATGATTAGTCGATTAACTCTCTTCTAATTTAATTAGCGACTTTTAGAACCGAAAGGATAGAAGTCGTAGACTTAGGCTCGCATGAGGTAGATGATTTCGTAATTGAAAAGTCTATAGGTTCTAGATTGAAATACGTGCTTGTCGATGACTCGTCCCTTGTTACGAATAGTTATCGGGATTGGGATAATTGGCCTGTGTCGTATGCTCAAGTTTGTTCGTCTATGTTCAATCCCTTATTACGAAGAGTTATTGGGAGCGAACCGCTAGATGCTTAAGCGAGAACGTCAATCTAGAATAGAATGATTAATGTCCTGGTGTGCAAATAGAACTTGAATTAATTGTCCCCGACTCCCTAGCTTCTTCATCTTTATTCGTTTATATTTTTAGGTAGATTATTGTTTTATTTTATTTCTTAGTTAATAATTAATCCAAACTGCTATCTGATTAGAGTGTTCTTTTTGTGTGTTATCGATACCAAAGTTAAATTCCGAACCGCCTTCCTCGAGAGATCGACCCAGGAAATGAATCCTTGATTCGGTACTCGGTAAAAATAACAATTTGTACACAACAAATTTGGCGTCGTTGCCGGGGAAGGCAAGTAGGATATTTGGTTTTGGTATTGGTGTTATTTTCCGTCTTTCTTTTTATTTTGTATTTTTCGTGTTTTCGTTCTTTTGTGCATCTTTGTTTTTCTCTTTGTTTTTGCTTTTGTTTTCTTTTTTCTCTTTTTTTGTGGCTACGTGTGGTTGTTCTATTTTGGTGTGCAGGTATTATGAACTTCAACCGTTTGCTTTCCCCTATCCGCACACCCAATCTTGGGTTAACGAACCGAGCTATCATGTCAGGTACTACAACCAGTCATATTCATACTCTTCCGAGCAGTACTGGGATCCCTACACAGTCGAGCATTCTTATGAGTCCTACGAATTCAACGGAAAGCTCGACCGTATATATACTTTCGCAGCATCCCGGTTAGCTCAGGAAGAAGAAACTGTAGCCCAATGTGCCTGTCTGAATCAACCACCTCCATATTACGATTCCTGGGACTGTGGTCAGACTGGTCATGTCCTTACGAGCAGCAGTGGGAGTCAGTACCTGTTGAGCAGTCATGTGAGTCCCTCGAGGACTCCTCGGAGTACAATGCAAAGCTTGATCAGGCCCTCGCTCTTTTGGCATCCCAAGCGGCCTGTAGGAGCAATCTTGAGTCCATAATCGAGAACCTTGTGGAGCGCGTGCAAGCCTTAGAGGATCGAGTTACCAATTTCTCTCTCGAGACCACCGCTCAAGGCGAATCTACGCATGGGAATGAACCTCGAGAGGCTACTTTGACATACGACAAAAAGCTCGACCTCATCCTTGCTCGCATATCTGCCCAGACCACTCGAGATGAGGAGATTGAGCTCGGATGTGCTCGACTGAGTATGCACATGGAGATTCTTACTGCACATATCGACTCAATCGAGGCACAAGTCGACGACCCCCACTTTATGCTTGATACTCAAGCTCGCATGTTGAAGCAAATGTGTGAGGCCAAAGAAGAAGATGACGAGCTCCAGCGAGATGTTGATGATATCTTAGAGGAGGAGATCCATGGGCTTGATTCTCAAGTCCCTTCCCCCACCTCCGAATCGGAGCATAAATCTTCTAGGTCGTTGCACTGTGTCACGAAGTGGGTAGTATTCAGTTCGACTTGCTCCACAGATGTGCTTATAGTCCCGGAGGTTGACGACAGAGCTCAGGTGGGAAATGCTCTACGTCTAGAATTGAGAATTGCTCGTGTGCTTACCCGCTTCATTCAGAACATAGCCACTCGGATCCACCGGGCCCGCCTTCTTGCCACCCTTTCCATGGTGCCACTTCTGGAAAATACGAAGGCGTGGCACGATCGTCACTTCTTTTTGGACCCCGACTGAGTTCCTCATAGGTTTCTTCAAGCTAATGACGTTAAACAAACGCTTCTTGGGAGGCAACCCAAGTGATTTACTGCTTTCTTAGTTATTTTCTTTTTGCTTTCTTTTTTTTATTTTATCTTTTAATAATTGGAGTTTGGAGTTTCTGTGTTTTTCTTGGCAGGTACGAGTTCGCGAGCTTGAGCAGGATGAATATCGAGGTTCTGAGCGGAGCGTTGGCGAATAGCTTGCATGTGGATGCTTATTCTCCTCGGGGCATCTTCGGTTTGTACACCCTTTTCTTTTTTATCTTTTTGAGTTGTCTCTTTCCCCTGTCTTTTCTTTTGAGTTTTGTGTCTTGAGCTAGCTGCCAGTATTGGTTCGTTATATGAATTGCTAGGTCCTAATTTGACTTCCTGTTTTGTGTTGAAGCAATGAGAACATTACCTCATTTTAAGTGTGGGGGAGTTTATTTGGATATTGCATGCTTATGTGGTGGACCAGTCTAGTTGTTAGGTTTTTATGTTATTGGGCATGTGGTATTGGTGGATTATATGAATTGTTGATGAATGCTTGATGAGATTGGGAAGTTGTGATGACGGTTGTGTTGATCATTGCCTCGATATTTGCTTGATTGCTTTGAGTGACATTTATTTACCTTGTGAGGTTTTGATCCTTTATTCTTCTTTCTAATGATTAGAACTTGCCCTGAGTTTGTTTGAAAGGAATCGATTAGAGTTTAAAATTACGAATGTGAATGAGGTGTTTTGCTTGATTAACCTCCTTGAAATTTGTAGGTAGATCCACCTCCAGAATGTCACGAAAAAAGATGACCTCGTGATTGCACCTTCTTGCCTTCGACATTCACTTGCAGTAGTCGAATTTGTTCAGCCCTCTTTTATAAAACCCGATCTTTATCGACCTCAATTGTCCTGTTACTAGGTTCCTCCAGCTATGTTTTTTGTCTGGTCGTAGTTGCCGTGGTATCTGTTGCAGTGGCTATGTGCGAGATCTGCTGAGCCTGCTGTTGGTGTATATACTGAAAGCTTGACTTTAGATGTATTTACACTGAACCCGTTTGAATGAGAATCATGTTTAATCAAACAGTCTATGTTCTTTTGTTTTGCACTTAGATAGAATGGGTCGTCATCGGGCAAACAGAAGATTATTCTATCAGTTACTTGGGAATTAAGAATCATGGTTCACAACCTAGACGGAAATGAATACCCCATCTGAACGATTGTAGTGTTAACCGTACAGTTGGTCTTGACTGATTAGTTACACTAGTACACTTTGTGTATTGAACGGATCCCAGAGAGGAGAAGTTCGTTTTATACTGATCGTCGTAAATGAACTAGGCCTCAGTTATTACTGCGTACTCTTAACCCGTAAGATATAAACAGACATGTGCATGCAATTAATATTACTTTGATTCACTTGGGTGAGATTCAGTTTACTGGATCAATATACTTAGTGTTTTGGGTAATATTATTGTATATACGATGTGCTGTTGATTGGTCGGAAAAAGTGTGTATATTATATATTTATTAGCATATTTTTATATGATTAATTTTTATCGTACTTATATGTTATTCGACTTATTTATTTATTAGATGAATTTGAGTGCTATGATATTTTCGTGCATTATTTTCAGACTATTGGGCTACTCTTATGTACGGCGAGATATTAAACGGAAGTTCCAACTGACAGAATATGGGAGTGTCCCGTACTGTCCGTACTGACTCAGCAGCACCCCATACTCGGCCCAACAACTACCCAATTTCAAGCCCAATGATGAATCTTTAAATAAAGGCCTAGGGTCTTACATGGCAAGTTAGTGGGAATAAGTGGGCCACATCTTTGTGTATTTGAAGAAACAAAATTAAGAAAATCAGGCCCATGTGGATTGATGGGAAACTTGAGCACGTATCATTAATTTGGAAGCACCAGGGCATAATATAAGTAGCCACTTTTATTGGAGAGAATAGGATTCACGAGGGATTTTATTTGCGAGCCGCTGTCCAGAGGATATTCACGCAGGAAAAAGCCGCCACACAGAGCCGCACGAGAGGAAAACGCAAGAAGCCCGATCAAACGCGGAGGGAGACCGCACCCGTACACGAGGGAGATAATTAATCTCTCTCTTTTATCTATTATTTCTTTTTATTTATTATGATAGGCTAGTTTTTATTTCTAGTTCCGGGGAAGTCGAACCCTACAATTGACTATGTTTTGATTGATTTATATGGTTGATAATTTTAATATCTTTTTGGAATTGCTTGTGTTATTTTGAATAATTCACCATGATGTGTTAGTCTTGTTTAGATTGATCACCTAGATTAGGCTTTTCATATCTACATCTGAATTAGACCTGCAATACGTAATTGTTGTTGTGTTTAATTCATAAGAGGTAACCGGAAGATGGTAACTACCGGGGATAACACGGCCTATTTAAGTGAGCGAACGCGGTTGAGTTCACTAATTAGTCTAGCCTATTTTTCTAATTCGTAAAGCGGCTAATTGTATTAAATCTTGAAAACGTTTTTCTGGACTGTACAAGAAGTCAGGTTTAATCGTAGAGCGTCTCGCGGTTAAATTAAAAATAAGGAAAAATTCGGGTAACAGACCGTGTCGTTGCCTAGGG
>BKCP01005483.1:172724-203966 GCA_008636005.1 Striga asiatica | reverse complement strand
TGATGAGCAGCTTGTCCGGTGGTCATATGGTGGGTAAATTTCCTCCACACGAAGCCTTCCCAATTGGTGGAACAAACAGTGTGAGAGGCTATGAAGAAGGGGCAGTTGGATCAGGTCGTTCATACATAGTTGGAAGTGGAGAAATATCATTCCCTGTGGTAAGTTTTGGGTGTGTATTTATATGCAATTATAGTTTATGCATTTTTTAACCTTGCCGAGGCTTGGCATCTCTCACAATACGCTAGACTTATCTTTTATGCAAGTTTGGGATTTGTACCTGTATCTGTTATGGTTTCCAGTGTACACATAGTTTTTATAAACTGTTTTTACTTGATACATTGTGTTATATATCCCTTTGTTCTTTCCTCAAATACAAGTGAAACAGATGTAGTTAAGACCTTTCCCTAATTTGTGATGTCATTTTTGCAGAGGGGCCCAATTGAAGGGGCTCTGTTTGCCGACTATGGTACTGATCTTGGATCAGGCCCAACTGTTCCAGGTCTGGCCGTTGTTTTAACGTGTGATTTGCCCTGTTGACTTGATTACCAGTTTTCTTGAAATCTGCCATCTTTTGTGTATTTTTCTTTTCCCTAATGACCTAATTACACTGAGCTTACAAAAGAAGTACCATCTTTTGTATATTTTTCGCTTTTCCTCGTGAACTTAGTAAATTCCACTTTTGTGTCTCTTTCTTATCAGGTGATCCTGCTGGAGCAAGAAATAAGGCGGGAAGTGGGTATGGATATGGAGTGGGCATTCGGGTCGATTCTCCCTTGGGCCCACTAAGATTAGAATACGCATTCAATGATCAGCGAACGGGCCGATTTCATTTTGGTATCGGGCTACGTAACTAGGAGAATAGTACACTTTTTCTTTTACGTAGCAGTATAGTGTGATTTTGTACCTATGGGGAGCCCACAAAGGTTAATTTTAAACTTGCAAAATTGTGTTCACCGGGTATAGCGTTTCATGCGTTTTCACGTGGGTGAATTACTGTTTCCATGTGATTTCTTCATTTTATTNATCACGAAGAGAATTGATAATGATGGCTTACTAAATTTATGTTCAGATCAATATGACTTTGTATAGCATTTTCAATTATGCACTGAAATTTGATAAAGTTAGCAGTCGTAAAAAGGAAACCATGAAATTTTAGTAAAGTAGAAATTCAAGTAAATTAAGGAGAAATGTATTTCTCTAATCCCCAAATGTCCACTACAAATTAACATTTTTATTACATAATTACATCTCATATATACTTATTTGCAAATTAACTAAAACTATCATATTTATTTACAAACATACCAAATTATTGAACAATAGATAATTAGTTTTAAATATGGTAAGAGCAGATTTAATGGGATCTATTATTATCACATTCTCTCTCCCCCCCTCTCTCTATTCGTTTTCTTCTTCTCTCTCCCTCCATGTTCGGACGTTTCTTGTACCACGGATCCATAGCTCTATTCCTCTCCATAGCCACTACAAATATTCATAGACCAGGTAATAATTCATGGTGAATTTTTTCATTCTTCAATTTGAATAAAGTTTTCTACATAAACAATGGCGGCGAGGTTGAAGATGAAATCCTCTCGAGACTCTCGAAAATACTTTCTGTATTATCTGTTTCCATCCTTTGTTTGATTTTCTCTGTGGTGGTGGTCGGTGACTTTTAGGTAGCAAAACGAGAGTAATTTAAACATGGTGAGATTCGTCTTGTTTGCCTTTTTTCTGCTCAATGATAGAATCCCTTGAAGCTCCAGTTTTAATTCTTGTTAATTTTTATTATATTTTTGATTTTTTTTTCTTTTGTCCTTGTTGATTCAACCGCCTTCCTCGTCAGCCTTCACCGGTCTGAGAAGATCGCCGTGCGGGAGCAGCAACTCCAGGCCCGATTCGGATCCAAGTCTTTGTTTGATGTGGTTCATAAATTAAAAATATACTAAACATAAACTAAAAATATACTTATGCTGCACAATAAAAATCTAAAAATATACTGAACATAAACTAACAATATACTTATGCTGCACAATAAAAATCAACTGCTGAACATAAACCAAATATATTAAAACTACGCAGTTTATTTCCATGAACAAATACCAAAATATACTCAACTGCTGAACATAAACCAAATATATTAAAACTACGCAGTTTATTTCCATGAATAAATACCAAAATATACTGCACATATACTTTCACTTGTTCAATAGCAGCACTACGACTATATATGAGATGTGATAATGAAACATGGAAAGTTTGAAATATGATATCTAACTGATATCCTTCCAAGATTGAGAGCTGAAATTATGGGCTAGAAACATGGAAAGTTTGTTCCATATCGGGTAACTGATATTAAGCATGACTTTAATTACTTTTTATTTCTTAGGTATAAATACAATTTAATTGGTAGGAATGGTAAAGGTGCAAATATTTAAAAAACGAGTAGGAAAGGTGAAAATTTCCCAATGTTCAAATCCTCCCTCCATGACAAACTTCAGACCAATAAGCGTATGCAGTGTCTCTTATAAAATTATATCTAAAATATTAGCAACTAGACTTAAGCCTTGTTTGGAAAATTGCATCAGTAAAAATCATGCATTTATCCCTGGCAGAATGATCATAGATAATGTTGTGATAGCTCAGGAAGCCATTAACTACCTCAATAAACACTCTTCAGGATCTAAAGGCTATATGGCTGTTAAATTAGACCTTGAAAAAGCATTTGATAGAGTGGAATGGGGATGCATTCATGTAATTTTGACAAAGATGGGTTTCCATAAGAAATTTGTTAAATGGATTATGGCATGTATCTCATCTGCTTCATTCTCTTTCAATATTAATGGCAGAGTTAAAGGATATATTTCTGCTACTAGAGGACTTAGACAGGGGGATCCCTTATCCCCTTATCTTTTTATTTTGGTAGCAGAAATCTTCTCTAAGCTCCTGCAATCTGAAGAGTCTAAAAGGAATTTCCAAGCTCTTAAAATTTCAAGAAATGGTCCTTCTATTTCACACTTACTCTTTGCTGATGATGCTCTGGTTATGTGTGTGGCTAATAATCATCATGCTGCTCTTTTATTGCATTTGCTTGATATCTACCAAAAATTCACCGGCCAAAAAGTCAATTTGAATAAATCTTCTATCTTTTTTAGCAAGAACTGCTCTCCTACTTTGAAAATGAGTATCTGTAACCAACTCATGGGTATCCAAATGCATAATTCAGCTAGATATCTGGGATTACCCTTGTGTATTGGCAGATCCAAAAAAGATGTTTTTGATTATATTATCAAGGCAGTGAGGTCTAAACTAGTTAATTGGAAAAACAATTTTCTTTCTACTGCGGGAAAGGAAGTCCTAATAAAAGCTGTGCTTGATGCAATGCCAGTATATTCTATGTCATGCTTTTGTCTACCTAAGTCTATTTGCAGAATGATTTCAAGATTATGTTCCATCTTTTTGGTGGAGCAAAGGTAAAGATCACACAAATGGCATGCACTGGAAAGCTTGGAAGTTCCTCACTGTACCTAAAGAAAATGGAGGCTTGGGATTCAAAGACCTCATGTTATTCAATGACTCATTCATTTTGAAGCAGATATGGAGGATTCTAACCAAACCAAACCTGTTGGTCAGCAAAGTGCTCAAGGCCAGGTATTTTCCAAATTCAACAATTATTCTAGCACAGACACCATCTACTTCTTCATGGTTATGGACTAATTGGATGGCAGTTAGAGATAAATATAAGCATTGTTTCAGAATAGAACTGAAAGATGGCATCACTACAAAAATATGGGAAGATCCTTGGGTTCCCTCCATCTCAAATGGGATCCCAAAACCGAAACAAGAAGTCCAATGTGATCTGATCTGGGTTCATCAACTACTGGAGTCTGATGGTAGAAGATGGAAACATGACTTGCTGACAGAGTTGTTTGATGATCATGAAATAAGAGCCATAAAAGACATAAAAACCCTGGATCCAATGCAGAAAGATAGATGGAAATGGGCCATGGACTCAAAGGGAAAGTTTTCAGTGGCAGGTACATACTCTTTTCTCATAAAGCAAAAACTTATGACTCTGGATATACCTGAAAGTAGCATATCAGCTGAGAAAGATAAAAAGATCAGAAGAAGGAGCTGGACTTTAAAGATTAAAAATAAGTTGAAACATTTCTTGTGGAAATGCTACACAGATACCTTACCTACTAGCAATAATTTAAAAATCAGAGGCATGAATATTGATCCAATATGTCAATGATGTGGTGAAGGTGTGGAAATAGTTGAACATATTTTTTTGCTTTGTCCTAGAGCCAAAAGAGTGTGGCAGATAGCTCCTATTCAATGGGATAGCTTGGATAATGAATCACAAAGTTTTAAAAACTGGTGGTGGGAAGCTTGCTCTATTGACAGGTCAACAACCTCCCAAGATAGAATCCAACTCACAACATATATTCTTTGGTGGTTGTGGAAGTCGCGGAACCTATGGAAATTCAAAAACTCTCTTATGCCTGAATCTGAAGTGATAAAGGCTGCACTTAAGGACTTGAATGAATTCAAAAGCTGTTAATCTTGCTAATGGATTGCTAGGTCCTTCAAAGGTTCAGTGGTAATCTATTGGCTAAATCTGGAATTAAGGAGGTCTATTGAAGAAAGCTGCTTGCTAAAGTGCCCAGCCATCAGTTGCTGCTTTAGCTGGCATATGGATAGAAGATGCAAGTTTCATTGATGTTGATGAAAAATTGATATAAGTAATTTGTTTCCAGTGTGGTATAAATTAGTACATGTTTAAGATAGTGTTTTTATTTGCTCTGCTTGTATTTTAGTCTAAGGGTGTTAAGGCATTGACCCATCATTTCCATTTTGTATCTTATATATTGAGATCAGTAGATCTCCGGGTTGTAAAACTATTCTTAGATTGAGCAATAAAATCTATCGTTTNAAATGTATTTGGTTCGGCTGGTCAATTTTCTACCACAAGGGTTGTTGTAAGCATGCTTAATGTGGCAACCAATTTTATTCTTATATACTTTAAAACATAAATAAAGATATAATGTTTTATAATAAATATGTATTTTTATTTTCTCATAAATGTATAACTGTTAATCCAATTGACTTTCTACATACAACATTGAAATAACATCATGCACAAATTATTTATAAACTAGGTATAAACATAAAAATAATCCAATTTAATAATGATAAAAAAGTAAACTAAAAATCAATCATATATGAACTATAAAAGTTAATATATTTGTAAATAAAATAAAAAATTATAATAATAAAAATAAAATGAAATTTGAAGATAAATGGTGTAATTTCTCTTTTATATTTCCAATGTATTTGGACCACTACTTTTTATGGGTATTAAACATTGAGACATGAGTTTTTTAGGTAGTTCTATATATATATTTAATTAATTAAATATTAGTTATGATATAAAAATATAAGAAAGGATGTTTAGTAATATATTACTAACTAGAACTGACCCGTGCGATGCACGGGATAGTATATTTTTCTGAAATTTGTTTAATATTAACATTAAATTTAATGCACTTTGTAGATATGTAACAAATGAAAAATGAAAAAAAAAAATTAAAACTTCATAAATTAGTAAACAATTTTTTGTACACAACGTTTTGGGTCTGATTTGGTGGCAACTGGCAAGTCATCGTCATTACAGACTAATACCTTCAACCTATTGGTGACACGGGAGGTGGCAACATATAATTGCCCATGACTGAACACCGAGGAGAATTGGGGAAGACGCGAATTAGAAGGGTGGTATACGATTTAAATTAGAAACTGAATTCAAATGTTTATGGGTTTCATAAATATATCCAAACCAAATATGTAGCGTATTAACAATCACTATCCCATAGGAAATTATAAAAGTTGTAATTTAATACTATTTTTACAAAATAATTGTGCTTATAACATGCAATTTGATTTTAAGCCAAATATATATTATATGTTGTTTGATTAGTTATTTGGTTTGTACAATTATACTTATAACAACTTAATATTAATATTTTGTAAAATCTGGAATTAATCCGATTAGTTATATATTCCTAATAACAAACATTCCAATGGGTCGTTTGATTATAATCCGATTAGCTATATATTTTATAACTATATACTTGTAACAACCATTAGAATTTTGGATATTTGATAAATGTAATTACTAAAGCCACATCATGTGCCACATCAGATTGTGGCATGGCTTATGGAATATTATGAATTCTAAGAATCATTAAACTATTGGTATATGATTTAATTTAGTAATTGAGTTCAAACTTATACGTTGGTTTGTTCAAAGGATTGTAGATATTGTTTTGTAACAATAAAAGGTATTTTAAGATAAATATATTATTTTAAAGTAAATCGAATTAGCCTAACAAAAAAAATCATGCTCATCATTATTTTATTTTATTTTTTCAATTGGATATCCGATAATTGTCATATTTATGGTTGAGGATTTATATTTGTAACAACCAAATATATTTTGTGCGCTGTAAATTCTAACAATTAGTTTCTGTGTTCATGATTTAAAAATATTTATTAAAAATAATTCTCATTTGATTAAATTTATAACAAATATTTATCTGATTAACATTAGGATTAGGATGTTTGTAATATGAATATTCGGTTAGTTTAATTTTTTGTGTGTATGTTTGTTTAGTGTGAAATATACAAATATTAGACTAATATATTTTCATTGAATACAGGTGTAAGATAGAAATTATAATATTTACCATTTTATTTTGTATTGAAATAAAATATTAATATATACAATATAAAAAAATAAAAAAAAATCCATCACTATCAGTTTGATATATGATGCAATCGTGTAACAGAAATATAATGTTGTTTGTTGTGATAAATAAATCATTTGTCCATATTACAACTTAAATATTAATAATTGGAGCATACGAAGAACTAATGTTAAAAATAAACGAAACAAATATAAAATAACCAACTCATTTATTTATTGAAATCAAATGCCTCGGCAACTATACGTTACCTAGAGGCTCCTAAAGCAAATATGAAACGTCGGAGGGATCTACGAACCCCGATGCCCCATGAGAAACATTGATCAAAATCAACACGAAAATGGAATCCTAATACACCAATTGTTCATCAGATCCAACTAAATCTACGCATAAACTTATCAAATATTTCAACTAATAAATATTTATCTTAAACTCGACTCTCATCACCACCTTCTTTATTGTCCTCGATCAAATTTCCATCATCATCGATCTTGGCTTTCTTTTTATTGCTTGTAACAGATTCATCAGCAAAATGACCAGAAAGGTTGTATTTTGCAATTGAATTGTCTCCAACAACATCATTGGATTGAACAACCTTCATTGAGGCTGAGACCTCATCTTCTAATGTGGCTTCCTACAATAATTAATATAACATACTTTTATCAATGTAACAATAAACAAAAAGGGCATCAAAAGACAATTATTTAAGTGTTTAATTTACCGCAGCTTCTTCTCTTTCTAAGAGAGTTAAGAAATCATATTCCTAAAAAAGACAAATATAAAAAGTTAATTAAAAAATATATTAATGAAAAATATACAAGTACATATTTAAAATAAAGATTCTAATAAATTATTCGATTATAAATAAGACTTACATCATGCTCAACGACCCATTGGCTATACTTGGAAACCAAGTTTCCATCCATAACAACTCTAAGTACAAAAAATGAATTTTTTGATATTGACAGGTCAGATTATATGCCAGTATTCGTCCACCGTAATACAATACATGTAGAAAATTTCGTTAAAAAAAAAATAAACGGTTTAACATAAAATAATACATATAAACAATAACAAAAGAATAAATTACCTCAGAATTGTGAATGATGATCTCAAGAATATTTCGATAATTGCAGACATCTTCAACTCGTTGAAACATCCTAATTATGCGTAGCTTGACAGGTGGCTTATGAGTTCTTTTGATATCCTTGATTAATCCATAATCTAGAGTCATCTTGGTGATGGAAAAGCTAAAAAAAAAAAAAAGTCGTTTTTTATGAGTTCTTTTGATATCCTTGATTAATCCATAATCTAGAGTCATCTTGAATGGTGATGGAAAAGCTAATAAAAAAATTGTTATTTTTGGGATGAATGGTTTGTTGTTGAGATTTATTTTTCAATGTTGGTGATATCTATATATATATATAATTACTAGCTAAATAGAATTTAATAAAAACTATTTAATTTTACCTATGTGGCAATTTAACAATTTTCCTTCCAAAAACCGTTATATTTTGATGTACTTAATCTGTCATTTAATCATTAAATAATTAATACTCATCACTTCAAAATTATAAAAATTATTTTAAACTTTTGATTAATGACAATTGACCATATAATGTGTTGACGGTATAATGTGATTAGATGTTATTATTGTTGTTACATTTAATTTTTTTTTTTTGAAAATAAAAAATATATTTGAAATTTCTAAATAAATAATTCAAAAAAAAAAAAAATATTCCAAATTTTTAATTGTAAATTTGGTCTGCAAAAAAGTGAAAGAAAAATAATTAATCATTATATGTACAGACTCACAATAATTTATTTATATCTGTGCTAATGCACAGGTCGAATACTAGTTTATATAGTCATCGTATATATCCGATATGCCTATGCCTATAAATCTAATTTAAAAATTGATTTACTTACAGATTTTAAATTCATTTGGATTTACATAACAAAAAATATTGATTAAAATTCACTTAACAAAATGATGTTTATTCGGTTTGCCATATCAATCTGACACGATTTTTAGCAAAATAAATGGAGTTTGTTAACATCAAACTATGTTAGGATTTTTGGATATTGTTGGAAAATTATTATTTTTTTTTGGTTACTATGAATTTTAATATCTCGATAATTTGGGTGCGATTTTGCGTGAGATAATTTGGTTATGAATTATGTTAACAAAACAAAGCAAACAGTATCCAATCATATTGTACCTATAATCTAACTTAAGAAATGATTTACTTCGGATTTCAAATTGATTTGGATTTACATAACAAAAAAAATTTGATTAGGATTCACTTAACAAATGATGTTTATCCGGTTGGCCATATCAATGTGACACAGATTTTTACCAAAATAAATGGAGTTTGTTAACATCAAACTATGCTAGGATTTTTGGATATTGTTGGAAAAATTATATATATTTTTTTTTAATTTTGGTTACTATGATTTTTGAAATCTCGATAATTTGGTTGCGAAGTGCGATATACATGCGATCATAATTTGCGTACGATAATTTGGTTATGAATTATGTTACCAAAATAAAGCAAACAATATCCGATCATATTGTGCTATTTGTTTTGGAAAAAAAAAATGATGCAATAAATATTATACACCTTAAAAAGTTTTCGGCAGTGAGATTTTGTGCAAGACTAATTATGAACTTTGTTACCAAAAAATGGGCCAAGAAATCCGACCCTAATTGTTAATATAGATATAGATTGTTAACTATGTTCTACATTTTGGCGTAAAACAAATTTCGGCAAAAAAAAAATAAATAAATACTCAAAAATTAGTTAAAAGATTGGATAACTATGAAATTAATAAATACTCAAAAATTAGTTAAAAGATTGAATTGGATAACTATGAAATTTCGTCGTGAAACAAATTTCTCTAAATAACTATGAAAATTAGTTAGTAAAATATGATCGGATAAAAGATACATAATTATATAATTATATAAAAATTATTTTGCCTTCAATTTCAAATTGTACGGTTTTTAAAAAATGCTAAAATTAGTATGTCAACATGGTTGACTCATTATTTTTTAAAAGTTTCCACAAATGATTTATTGACCTCTCTTTTTCAATATATATAGATTTGTCATTAAAAATATGTCAAAGTAAGGGTAGTTTAGTTAGTTCATTTTTTTTTTTACAAAAACACTCGTTCTTTTAAAGTAGTATAGATATAGATATAGATAGATATAGATATCTATATATATAAAGTAAAAATAATGTTAATTCAATTTTAGAAAAAAATTTCCGCAAAAACATTAATTGTCTTTTATTAATGGAAATAATATAACACAATATAAATAAAAGATATATATCATTAATTGCATTCAAAATCTATACCATATAACATGGATTTCAGTTTGCCTTGTCAATTTTTCCATTTCTTACGTTGACATCTGTTTTGTAGGAAAAACTGATGTATAAAAAATTGATATATTCATATTTATCGTTTAGCTATACAAAGAAATGCTAATGATAAAACCTATATACTCAAATATTTTTTTATCATAACAAAATTTTCACACGTTTAATCACTCTATATATATATATTGAATGAGGTTGATGAAAAAATAATATATATATATATATGGAATGAGGTTGAAAAAGTAATTTGTGGAAAGTTTGTTTTTGAGGTCAAAGCGTTTGACTTACTACTATTATGAAAAACCAGTTTAAATTTCAAAAATCTGTTCAANCCATATTTTAAGTGTTTTTTATATCAATTTTAAAAAGAGCTATGTCCAGTATTTGCAATGATCCGATTTTATATCATAACGATAATTTTGTTAATCAGACCAGTGTACTGAATTTTCTGATTGACATTACAACATTATTTTTAAAAAATGCGTGAAATAAGTACCGAATGATAGTGATAATTTTTTAAATCAAATTACAATATTGCATTTTTTATTGATATTATATCAAAAATATTTATTTTATAACTTGTGAAAATAAAATCTGTTGATATAAAATTTGTTTGCTTGAAATACATGTTAAAGAATCCTAAAGCTATAAGGTATGTCAATAAACAAGGCGTGTAAATAACATTGTTTTCATATCAATCTCCTTGATCCGCCATAGTTGCCGGCTCGGGTTGGGTTTCGTCTATGTTGAGTTCAATGTAGAGTTCATCCGACAGTGCTTTCTTTTGAGTACCTCACCTCCGTCTACCTCGCATGCACTCAAACAAGAAATTATACCCGTGAAGGCACCAATGGAAAATAAGAAACCAATCACAAAAAACAAACACAAAACCAACTACTAAAAACAAGAGAAAGCAAGAGAAACACGAAAATTAAGCAAAAAGCACAAAAATCAAGAGAAAACACGTAAAAAAAATACAACTAGTAAGTAAACTTGGCATCCTACTTGCCTTCCTGGGCAACAGCGCCATTTGTTTTGTAAATTTTCAGGAGAATAGATTGATAACCGAGTTATTCGAACCTCGGGTCGTCTCTCAAGGAAGACTCTTCGGAGCTTCATTCATTTAGTTAGTTGTCAAATGCACAAAAATAAAAAATAAAATCCTAGACATTGTAATCGAATGATTGGGGGGGGGGTTTTTTAAACTAATTTAGACTAAGGAATTGAAAAGCGATTAACTAAAGATGCTAGCTTTAATTAAAGACCTAAACTTTACCTAAACCGAAGTCTTCAAAATAAAGAGAAGCAAGCCACACCTAATGAACTAGATACTAAAGTGGGAACAATTGATTGCAAAATAACCGACCTAGGAACTAGTCTAGATTTTCACTTCAAACGATTCGAAATTTATTTACCGAATTGCACTAGATAAGAAAGATAAAACAAAAGTTAGAAACTTTAACTAAAAACGAGCCTAAATGCATAACTCTAGCCAAGACGCCAAATTCACTTTGAAGACATTCGTAAGCGAAAAGGACCAAAAATCAAAGTAATAAGTCCTAAGCAAGGCGCTTACTCTTCTTTTGCGAGCTCGGACGAAATTAATGCAAAAAGATCGAAACTTTATTTAAAATAACATCACCGGAAAGAGTCGATTTTTGAAGCTCCCAAGCACATAAAAATAGAGAGAAAAAGGAAAAATAGCTAAATCCTAAAATGGCAAAGTGAAAAATAAAGTCTAGGTCCTCCCAACATGTAGTGCCCCGACTCATTTTAAAGAGCATACTTCAATTCATGCATTTTATTTTATTTAAGCTCGACCTTTCTTTTAATAGATATTAAGCGGATGTCCCCGTCCATGTAGTTTTATTAATAAATGGAGAATAAATGACGATTAATTAGATGTCCCTATCTATATATTTATTTTTCCCTTATTAAATTCCTTTAATTATAATTTTTATTAATTATTTAAGTCCTAAGAAAAAGAGTGGAGAAGGAGTATTAATCTAGGGTAATCAAGAGCATAAAAATCGCCCCCCTCATCATGTTTAGCCGTGGAAAAAAGAAAAAGAAAAAGAAAGATAATCCATGTCTTGGTCTCCGTGTCTTGGTCACTAAGTTTAATCATGAAAGGAAAGAAAATCCTATTTCTTTTTAAATTCCCTAACCCTTATCATTAAGACCCTTATATATATATGAGAGAGATGAAGACCATCGTCTTTTAATTTTTCCCACACGCACGCACCCAAGAGAGAAGAAAAAAAAAATAATAAATTATCCGAGCGCACTCCTAAGGCCAGCTTAGACGAGCCATCTCCCACGTAGCCGAGCATTTTCTCTTTTTCTTGAGCACGGTAAATTTACCCATATTTTTCATATTCGGGGCTGATATTATGTGTTTGTTATAATCAAGGATTAATGATTTACAAAGTTTAATGAATTCAAGAAAATCAAGAAAGAAAGATCCAAGTTTGATCTTGGTTCGAGTTGTTTTCTAAGAGTTTTAAAAAGTGTCTAAAGTACGGAATTTTGAGTTATTATGCTTGGTTAAGGCTTAGGGTAAACCAAGGAATAGGATCGAGTTTCATACTTTTAAATTTCATCGAAAAAGAGAAGAGATTTTGAGTTTTATGCATATTATTGTGGATCGGTGTTCATGCGTATTTGATTGGAATTAGAGTCTGGAATTTATGTTATGTTATGCCATGTTATGAAGTGCAAAAGTATGTTTAGTTAATTGGTCTAAGTTGTTATTATCATATTTTGTGTTCGGGAGTTATTGGCATGATCAACATGTGATTTCGCTGATTTCTATCCCTCTGTTCATGAGCTGTTTTGGCCTTCAAGATCCATTTTCTTGATGTTGCACTCTTCATATGAGTTGTAGTTCATTTTGTTGTCTTTCTGGAGCTCAAGAATCTTGCAATAACCTATTGTATTTTAAAAGTTATGATCGTTTTAAAATCAGTACGCAAGCAATTTTCTGAAAAGCTGGCAGCAGGTTATAAATTAAGTTTAAATTGTTTTCATTGCTTTAACATGCTCAAATGCAATTGAGGTCTTCATGAAAGTTGTAGTGCTATCTCTTAAGTTTCTATAAGTTTAATAATCATTTAAAAATATTTCTTGTGTCAAAAGTTATGTTCTGGTTATTGGGACAACGCATGAGTTTGTTTCAAATTTCTGACAGCCTTTAAGTTTTAAATGTTAGTCGATGTTTCACCTTCTAAATGACCTTGTTTGCTTCAGTGGTCTAAATGAAGATTTAATATGCAAGTCTCAGGATCATTTTGGAATCAGAATAATATTCATATGAGTTATATTCTGAATTATATGTATGTTTTAAAATCGCTGCGCATTCTGGTTTTCGGTATAGTTGTGTTTTTGTGTATGAAAACGGATTTTACCTTTTATATGCATGTCTATGTGATAGATATGTGATTATTCTATGTTAGATTGAACCTTAGATGGATGAGAATTAGTACCTTAAGCAAGCTAAGAATTCAATAATTCCCAAGACTTTAAACGAGCTTAGTTTTTAAGAAGTTCAAGAGGTTTCAAGAGAAGAGATAAAAGTTGTTATTTTCTTAAGAACCGTTAATTCACCTTTCAACGATTAAAATCCACTTCCCAACAATGTAGATAGTCGAAGAGTTGAGCCCTCAATTGTCTAGAGCATATTTCAAGAACAACCAACTGCACTACGAGGTGGGGAATTTCTATGCTATGTTTACATTCTTTATAATTGCTTATATTATGGTTGAGATATGTAGCTTGTTTAATTTCATGAATGAAGTCTTCCGACTTTTGGGTAACCATTTGTCGAAGAGCGAGGATCAATAAGAAACAAAGTTTTCCAACTTTTGGGCTACCATTTGTCGGAAAAACGAGGTAAAGCAAGGTTAAGGTTATTCATGTCGCATGTTGATGTCATGTTATGGATTATTATATTGAATGTTTGTGTAGTATGTTTTCCTACTGAGTTAGTGGAATGCTCACCCCTATTGTTTTCCACACCCAGGTTGATCGAGTTGACAATGGAGCAATGTCGAGGGTGGTCATAATAAATTCGCTTCCGAACAATGATGCTTTTAATCATTTACGAGTTTATTTTTTCTACATTGATTCGAGGCTTGAATGAGCATGTTTTGATGTTTGAGTTAGAAACAAGTTTTATTTATGCAAGTTATGATTATTCATGAGATGGGATATGATGTGTTAAGAGAGCTAGATGAGAAGCAAGTTTACAAGCAACGTTGTATAGAAGAGTTTTCTATAGAGTGCCATCGAGTTTTCCAAATGTTTTAAGAAAATAAAAATTTATTCGAGAAATTTAAAGTATAAGAAGAGGGGCGCTACACAACACAAAAGACTACATGTATTTTTATGCCCTAAAGGTACACACATATACTAAGACTTCGCGAACTGGCGTTCGTTGTGAGTGCAAGGGGTCTCTGGGGTCTTGCAGGGGTTGACTCCCGACCTCGCAGAATGTTTCTCGCGAGCGAGTGGCACGAGTCTCTCGCATGGGACAGGTCTCACAGGCTCGTGGGATGGAGTTCACAGCGAGTGGCACGTGTCTCTCGCAGGCCTCGTGCGAGTGTCTCGCGTGGTTCTCTCGCAGCCTCGCGGGGCGGGACTCGCTGCGAGTGTCCCGCATGTGGCCTAGGTCTCTCACAGCCTTGTGGGTAGATGCTTGCGGCAAGTCTGGTGTGATGGCGTCGGCGTCTCGTAGGTCCTCTCGCACGTTTGCAGATGGGCGCTCGCTGGTGAGTGCTCGGGTGCTGCCTCGATCTCTCTCGCAACCTCGCGGCCTGAGGTTCTCGGCGAGTGCTTCTCGTGCAGCCTCGGGTAATCTCTATCTTCTCGACTCGGATGGCTTGGTTATGGATTGAACAGTTCGGAAAGGACTCGGATAGCTCGAATGACTCAACAATGGTTCGAACGGCTCGACGGCTCGAATGGCTCAACCTCCCTAACTTTGCATAATGGACCTAAACCACACCAAAAGAGAAGAAAAAGTACATCAAAACACAAAAAACACACGATGAACGCAAAAATCCACGAAACACAAGAAAATTGACCGATCAACACTAAAAACGGACCTAAAAAGACTCGACTACGGCACATAAAACACATGAAAAACACCACAAAAACATAACAAATAGATACCTGCAAAAACTCGACACCGGATGGGTTTTCCGGTAAAGCGGCTCTACTGCTTAAGTTAGAGATATGTAGGAGATGATGAACAATGTATATATTTAGTGATAAAAGTGTCAAAGGGAGAGAACTAACCGACCACACCCTTTTATATAAGGGTGTGATATCTTGTTCCCTAAGCTTGCCTGGAAGTTGACCTAGCTGCCCAGGCTGCTCGTTTGTACGGCTTGCACTGCCCTAGGAGCTAGACTTGTCATGTGGTTAGACAACCTAATTCTATTGTGACACGTGGTCCAATCCCTGAGTAACACTACTCCGAGTTAGATACCGTTTTGTCCATCCGTATTCTTTATCAGACGGTCGACAAAAATATTTTTTTTAGTCCCTTAACTGGCCCGTTCTTTAATTTTTGGGCCCTGGAAAGGTCCATTTTTGGAAATGATCATCAAGGTGAAAAAAGTTAGTTTTTTGGTCCTATGACCGCCTGTTGCAGGTCATCTTGACCGGCTCGCCTACGTGTAAATTTCATTTATTTTTATCTTTTCTTTTTTTGCTGAGGTGACATAATTACCTCCTACGTGTAATTTTTATTTATTTATTTTTTTATGAACATCTATTTGTTTTACAAGAGAGAAAGAGCGAATTTACCTTTATCTAGGAGGAAAAGTCAGAAGGTAATTTTTATTTATTTATTTTTTTATGTGACAGTTTGGTGGCGGAATAATAAAAAAAATGACCAAAACCAGGATTTGAACCCTGGACCTCCTGCAACAAAAGAGGAGCATTAGTGAATATGTCTACAACCTCTTATGTTATACACTTGACTTCAATTATATATCTATCAATATTGTTTTATGGAAAAAAATAAAGAAATAATAATAAGTCAAATTATGCCACTTTTATTTACAAAACTTATACATAATTTATTTATTAAATTTGCATTAATTACAAAATTACAATCTATAAATCAAATACATAATTAATTAATATTATATTATTTAATTACTTTATTTTATTTAAATTTTATTATCGTTTATGTTTTTTATACTAATTTAACTTCTTTAATTTTAAATTAATTTTACTTATATATTAAATAAATATTTAATAAATAAATAAATATTTTAAATTACATAAGTAAATATATTAAATTATATAAATAAATATATTATATTATAGAATATTATTTAACATATTAAATAAATAAATATATTAATAGTTTAATTAAATAAATATATTAAATAATATAATATAATTATTTAATTATGTTTAATTATTATAATTAAAAGTTGTATAAATTGAATTATTATTTAATATCACTTTTAATTATAAATTTCTAAATAATTTAATTAAACATATTTAATTACCTTATTTTATTTAATTTTTATTATCATTTATGTTGTTTATTATACTGATTTACCTTATTTAATAATTTAAGTTAATTTTTATATTAAATATATGTAATATATTTAAATAAATAATTATATCAAATATGTATATTTAAAATAAATATATAAATAATATATTATAATTTTTTGTTATTTAATTTGTAGATTTTTATTTCATAATTAAATTATATTTAATAAATAAATTATTTATGATTTATAAAATTATAGTGGTATTAATTGAATTATTACACCACTTTTAATTATAAAACGTTACATAATTTATTTATTAAATATGTATTAATTACATATAAAATATAGTAAATTAAATAAATAAAGAATATGTATTAAATTTTTCGTGCTATTTCTTTTTACATTGTGTTATTTATTTAGAGTAAATTTACATAATTTTATTTTATTTATTTTTTAAATTCATTTAATTTATTTTTGTTATTTATTTATTTATTTTAATTTTAATTTTATTATTGCAATAATATTTATAATTTTAAATATATAATAATTAAAAACTAAAAATAAATATAATAAATAAATAAAAATATAATACTTTAATTTATATTTCTATTATATAATTTATTTAATTCTATTTTTATTATATTATTTATTATATACTATATTTTCTATTCAGTTAATAAATAATAAAATAAATAAATATTAATATAGTAAATAATAAATTATAAATTATAACACTTTTAATATATAATTCAACAAAACATATAATAAAAATTTAATATATTTATTTATTTAATATATTATTGAAATTTAAATAAACTAAATAATGTAAATTTGTATAAAAACAACATAATGTTTTAGTAAAATTTAAATAAAAGAAGATAATTAAATAATATAATATGACTTAATTATTTAATTAATTTACATATTTTAATTTTATAACTATTACATATTTAATAAATAAATTATGTATAAGTTTTACAATTAAAAGTGACATAAATTGAGTTATTATTATTTTTTTTTTTTGGATAAATCAATATTGATAGGTATAATTTAATTCAAATGTTTCACATAAGATGTTATGTAGATCAAGTGACTAATGCACCTCTTTAATTTCAAGAGGTCTAAGGTTCAAATTCTAGTTTTGGTCATTTTTTTTATTATTCCACGACCTAACTGCCATGTCAGCAAAATAAATAAATAAAATTTATACGTAGGCGGGCCTGTCACGGTGACTTGCCACCACCTAACTGCCACTTCAGTAAAGAAAAAGGAAATATTAAATGAAATTTAAACGCAAACCAGTCGGTTACAGTGACCTGCTACAGGCGGTCATAGGACCAAAAAACTATTCTTTTTTAATCTAGTGGACCATTTTAAAAAAATAGACCTTTACTGGGACCAAAATAAAAAAGTGGTCAGTTAAGGGATTATAAAACCTTTTTTTTTTTTTTTGCCTCAGACGGTCTAACCGTGAGACCAGCATCACTAGGTAGAACACTTTTTCCATATGGCTCAACCAGATAGGTCGAGGTTCTATCGGATCCTTCGAGGACCCTAGCTCGACTTGTACACAGTACAGCATACCTTCGATATGCCTCTCTATCGACCTGAATGCTCTATGTACGACTTATCGGTTTACCCGATCCAGTTGGTTGGTTTCTCGGGTCTAGCTAACCGGGTATGATATCCAATATCACCATTTATTTTGATGAAAAAAAAAAAAAATAAAACAAATTAAAGGTTACATATGAGGCTAGCCCTAATATATTGATGAATTAAAATAGTAGTTTTGTGCCATTAATTATGTGGGTACAGACTCAATAATACATGCAGCTGCATGATAGTTACCACACTATAGTATTCCATATGACCAGAATAAATGAATTCTACATTTATCGAGTTTGTTACTTCTTATCAGCAAGGCAGAGAAATAAATGAAGTTAACCAAATGGTGGGTCTTTAGCTCATTCTTACATCCCTCTCTCTCTCTCCTCGTACACGCACCGGTGCATGTGGTTGTAGCTATAAACTATTAACCATCCCAAAAAATAAATGTGATATACTAATCATATATGTCAAAGAATAATAATAATAATAATAATAATAATAATAATAATAATAATTCATAAGTCAAAAGGCAGTCAAGTCTTTTCACAATTTGATCATCATCTGCCTAGCAGCTAACAGAGTGTGAAAAAGGGGTCATGACGAGTGAACAGTGAGTTTGATGTACATATGTAGAAGGAAGACTTTTTTAAAAATAAAAATAAAAATAGAAATAAAAAAATGATGTAAAGGAACATATTAATGTGAACAGTAAATGATAAGAAGGAGATACAGCCAAACAGTGATGTCTATGTGTGTACAATACAATCTTCTGGCCCCCGACCAGAGCTCACCCATACCTATGCATTTGCTGCCCCAATCTCATTTTTGGTTCATATTCATGCTCTTTGTTTCCCAAGAAATTATATACACAACAAACAGTGAAATGCAGCTAGGCTTTGTATGTATCTGTCTGTATGTATATATCTATTTAAATCTCTCTCTCTCCTCTCTACATATTTTAATTTCTATGATTTTTTAATTATTTAATTTTGAGTGGGCTGTATTTGAGAGAGACAACAACATATATTCCAACCCTAATTCCCTGCCCCATGTCTTGGCAGTGGCTTATCCCTTACTGGTGTGATTATCATAAAAATGTTAGATAATTACATATTTTTGTTAAGAAAAAGTGACACTTTTTTTTTTTTTTTCCATCTCATGTCTTTTTTAGTTACTGTACAAAAAATGCCGGGCCTCTCTTGTTTTGTCATAGTTCCAAGATTTAACATGTTCTCTCTCTCTCTCACACACACAAATCCCACCATTCTTGTTTCTTTTATAATAAACATTTTTCTCTCTCTTTCTTGTTTAGTCACATTTCACAAAGTGATGATATATATCTTGTCTATCCATGTCTCTATTTTCAGTTAGGTTTTACTTTTACCACCACCCATCATACACACAAGTAGTAATTAATTATCCTTTTAACCACCCCTACAAGGACCTACAAAAGTCCTCCACTAGTTTAAATATGGTAGCTAGGTTTTCTTTCTTCACTTATTTCACTTTTCTTGTGAGCTCGTGAGTGTTGTTGTTATTCTTATTCATCCATTCTCTCTCTCTCTCTCTCTCTTACTTTCTCCATTTTTATTCTCTCCCAAAAGCTCATCAACCTCATCATCATAATGGCTGACCCTAATTACAACTCAAACTTTTTCCACCACAATGGATATCTCAATTATTTCAACCTTAACCCTAACCATAACCATAACCATAACCATAATTACCTTTTTACCCCATCAACCTTCTCCTCCACGTCATACAACCATCCTTACCATCCTTTGCTCTACTCACAGTGCCACGTGGCATCGTCACCATCATCGCCGCCGCTCAAAGAAGCTTTGCCCCTCCTCCGCTTGAGCCCAACAAGGCCTAACACCTCGGAAAATCAAGATTCGTCATCTTTTAATAATAATAATAATAATATTAATCGTCGTCATAATTACAATATTGATTGTAGTTTTCCTATGGAGACTTCAAAAATTGACGAGTTTGAGGAAGTGAACCTGAATTTAGGGCTTTCGACTCCAGCTGGCGGTTTTTGTGATTCGGATACGGTGTCGAGGGACAGTACCACGGTAAATTGCATCAGTAATAAAGAAGAAGTTACCGTTGCCAACAGCGGTTATGGGTGTAATAATAATTACCCCGCGAGCCCAATTAACAGAGGACAGTATTGGATTCCGACTCCGACCCAGATTCTGATCGGCCCGACCCAGTTTTCGTGCCCGCTTTGCTTCAAGACTTTCAACAGATACAACAACATGCAGGTAACAGTATAAAGAAGCAAACAATTATTGGCCTTTTTTTTCTCTGATTTGGAATTAACTTCAATTCTTTTTTTTTATATATTTTATTTTCTTTTTTAGTTGTCCTTTTGATTTTGCGGAAAAAGAGGAAGCCCATGACCCTCTTTGTTTGGGAAACACATCTTTTATGGCGCTATAGAGCAATTTCAACCTTTCACTTTTTTCATAAATTTGTTTTCCTGGGGTTTTTGATAGAACAAATTATTAGTATGGGTCCTTAGGGTTTTCATGCCTTTTTCTTTTAAATTATTATTTAGATATTTGGATTTATTGATAATCCTTTTTCTAATCTTCTGAAGTGTAAAAAATGAATGACTGGGGGGTTTTGGGGATCTTCATAATCTATCTGAATCCAATTGAGAACCTGGTCAGTCACACTCTTTATTTGATTCAACAACATACACAATGTGCCTTTGTCCTTAAAAGTGTTTTTGTATTACACACATTGGAAGTTGTGTCAATCTGAAATCAATACCTTCCCTCTTTTAATCAATTTTTACCTGGAATTAATCATTTACTTTTCATCAGATACTACATCATAAAAAAATAAATAAATAAACCAATTACAAGTTTCTCAATCTCCACAAAGGAAAAGAATAATTCATACTATCTAATATTAGGGAATGACTACATAGTCCCGTCACGATATGATTCCGTTCTTTCAATATTGATCATATCTTTTAATTTGATATGAACTTTAGATGTAGTTAACAAATGCTGACATGTCAATTTTTTATTGGAGGTTTATTTGAAGTAATGTATACAAAAATGTAATGTGCAGATGCACATGTGGGGCCACGGGTCCCAATACCGTAAAGGCCCCGAGTCTTTGAGGGGCACGCAGCCGACAGCCATGCTTCGGCTGCCGTGCTATTGTTGTGCGGCCGGTTGCCGAAACAACATCGACCACCCACGAGCCAAGCCTTTGAAGGACTTCCGAACCCTACAGACACACTACAAACGCAAGCACGGAATAAAGCCGTTTATGTGCCGTAAGTGCGGGAAAGCCTTTGCGGTGAGGGGGGATTGGCGGACCCACGAGAAGAACTGTGGGAAGCTTTGGTATTGCACGTGCGGCTCAGATTTCAAGCACAAGAGGTCGCTCAAGGACCATATTAAGGCGTTTGGGGAAGCTCACTCGGCTTGCGGGATTGATTGTTTCGAGGCGGAGGATGACGAGCTGGCCTCGGAAGTCGAACAGGATAACGAGTCGTCTTTGGTGTAGGNCTTTTGTTTGGAGATGCATCAATGGAGTGACTGCTTGTTGTAGTTGGAGTGATGGATCAATTTTTATGAAATGGTTAAGTTTAAAGATTTGTACTTTGTGTTGATAAGCTTAATGCGTAGTTGATGGTGGTGTTTATTGTAGACTTGGCTAAAAATTGGATGAGGAGAGGCGGAAGATGAAATAATCAATTCACTGAACCAATGTTGCTTTCTATTGAAAAGAAATGTGTTTCTTGGCATTTTAAAGCAACGAAAAGGATTCATTAGGATAAATTAAGAATTGAATGAGGCATAATTAAGAAATAAAAATTGAAAGAGTTATATTTTTGGCAATGAAGTTCAAAAATTAATATAAGTGAAGATATATTCTTGCAAGCATGAAAAATAAAAAGGGAAGTTCTTTTATTTAATTTATATTTATATATTCGAATATATTTATATATATTTATATTTATATATTCGATTATATACATATATATTAGATTTACATGATCTTATTATGGATATATTTTGTAGGAAATCATATAAGAAGGAAAGAGAAGATAGAGATCTACACCTACCATATCTCTTTGGATAAACTTGGAAGGAAATCAAAAACAAAAGGAGTCCTATACTTGGAGAACACTCCACATCCTAGGGATTGTATATATATCTGCTTGAAGAACGAATTTTGGAGAGCTGAGAGCATTATATTCTATTCCATATTCGAGCTGCAAGCTTTTTGTGTTTTATTTTCGTTGGTCAGTTTTTCGGTGTTCTTACGTCATCGAAGAACTGAAGTCTGTTTTGTTTTCTTTTCTTTGTTTTTCATTCAAACACTTGTGTGATCAGTGCTTAGGGATTAAGTACTGTCTTTAGCTCGAGGGATTCGAGAGGTAAAATCCACGGGACGTGGTCGGAGAAGTAGTTGATAGAATCGTGTGTAGTTGTGGCTAGACTAGAAGGGAGTTCGAGTCGTGTAAGTCCAAACTATACAAGTGTGCACAAACGGTTTATCAATGAAAGAGCTCTGAGGGGAAGTGGGACGCTTCCCTGAAGAGTTTTTAAATCTTCGATTTATTGCTTCCGCATTTTATAATTTTTGTTTTAGTTCGTACTACAAGTTGAGCGCACTCGTTACAAAATACCTACGTTTCAATTGGCACCAGAGCAGTGTTCCTGTTCTACATACGGGATAAAGATCTTTGGGACTGTGATTGGTCACCATGATTCACGACGGCATGTCCGTTTCGCGCCCTCCGTACCTCGACGGTTCTAACTATGGATACTGGAAATCCATGATGGTGATATTTATTCGCTCTTTGGGTAAAGGAACCTGGCAAGTCATTGAGTCAGGCTGGACCACACCACTCATGCCGAAAGCTCCCTCGGAATCAAAGTCATCAACCTCGGCTGCTCATGTTCTAGTCGAGAAACCAAGGGATCTTTGGACTGATGTTGAAAGACAAGCAGAAGAAGCAAACTTTCGTGCATTATATGCTATCATGTCTGCTGTGGATCCAACTCGCCATAAGATGATCATCCAGTGCACAACAGCTCGCGACGCATGGAAGATTCTTGAGAGGCAATTTGAGGGTACCAACGCCGTGAAGTCTTCCAAGCTCCAAATGATTTCCACGGAGTTCGACACTATTCGCATGAAGGATGATGAAAATATTGATAGGTACTATGCACGTTTTTGTGATCTCGTTAACCAAAGTGCCATGCTTGGTGAGGAAATTTCTGAGGCGAGGCAAGTGCAAAAGATCATGAGGACCCTTGCCAAACGATTCCGTGAAAAGATCACCGCACTTGAGAGCTTTCAGCGAGTCGAGCCTCTTGGTCTCGATGACTTACTTGGAGAACTTCGAACTTTTGAAATCAATCGTGGTTATGATAAGATGGGAATAAGCAAAGGCTTAGCCCTGAAAGCCAATGTTCCAACACAGGCTGAAGACGAAGAGGATTCTGATGATGAGTCTCTTGATGCTGAAAGTATTGCTAAGGCTTTGGATGTTCTTACACGCCACTTCTCTCAGTTAAAGAAGAAAAAGGAGTTCCAAGGGAAGAAGCCTACTGACTTCAGTAAGAACATCAATCAGCAGTCTGGTGAACGACGTTCCAACTCACATTCTCAGAAGACTCAGAATCAAGATGTAGAGAAGAACCAATGCCGTGAATGCAAGGGATTTGGACACTTCCAGAAAGACTGTCCGAATTTCACGAGGAAGAACAAAACCTATCGAGCCACGTGGGATGATGATGAAGACGATGATGACCAGCAACACACGAACAAATTTGCCGTCACTTCTCTCAATAACTTCACGTGTTATACAGCCTCTCATAAGCCTTGTGATGCCGATTCAGGTATGTGTTCTTACACGTATAATTCTCATAGTGATTCTGATGATTCTGGAGATGGTTCTGTTGAAGTAGATTTGGCTACCCATAAGCTTGCATTAGAGACGAGCATCAAAGCTGGAAAAATTGTGAAAAAGCTACAAGCTCAAGTCGAGGTGTTCCAACATCGTTCTGCAGAGCATGAGAAAGAGATCACCTACTTGAAGGATGAACTTCAGAAAACTCGCATGATGAATGGCGAACTGAATGATAAGCTGACCAGATCTGATGTTCATACCAGCAAGGAGGAACATAAGCTGGACGAATTTGTTGCCAAAATCACGATGTTAGAACATGAACAGAAGTTGTCCAAGCAGGTATGTGATGAAAAGGTTTTTATCATTGAGTCTCTACGTAATGAAATGTTTGTCTTGCAGAAAACTATAGATGAAAGGGAATCCGAGATTGTTGCACTCAAAAGAGAACTCGGTCGAGTGATGGAAGAACATGTAACGCTCAAGAGTTATTGTTCTACAATGGAGGAGAAACTCAGCAAGAGTGAGGAGATTGTCAAGATGATCAACAAGCCCAAGTCCTCATTTGCTGAAGTTCAAAGGATGAGTCAACAAATAGGTACTTCAGACCAGAGTAAGAACGCTCATGATCAAAAACTGAAAGGTAAAGTAGGCGAACCTAGCACATCTCTGAGTAAGTCAGACCTGACCTTTGTCAAAGAAGGTTACAGCATTGATGGTAAGAATGGTAAGCCTAACTCTACTAAAACTCAGCGTAAGAATTCTGGTAAGAACTTTGTGCCTGTTTGTCACTATTGTGGTATCCGTGGTCATATTCGCCCTAAGTGTTATAGGATGCATAATGATATTTATACTGGTCGAATTGATGAATGGAGTCCATATGGTGTACCCTTGAAAGCACCTAAACTAAAGGTTGATGTGGTTAATCATGAACAGAAAAAGATTTGGGTTCCTAAAGGCAGTAAGAACGTTTGCTTATCTTCTATACTTGCATTGAAATCCACCTCTAATTCTGATTGGTATTTTGACAGTGGTTGTTCTCGTCATATGACAGGTCTAAAATCTAACTTGATTAATATTTTGCCTGTTCCTTCTAGTTTTGTGACCTTTGGTGATGGTGTTATGAATAGAGTTCTCGGTATAGGATGTTTGAATGTTCCTGGATTGCCCAAACTTCAAAATGTTCTTCTTGTTGAAAATTTGAAAGCGAATTTGCTGAGTGTGAGTCAATTATGTGATCAAGACTTTTCTGTGAGTTTCACCTTGAATGAATGTTTGGTTTCAGATAGGAATAATAATTGTGTTCTTACAGGGTCTAGATCGCATGATAATTGCTATTTGATTGATTATATGACTTTTGACTCATGTGATACGAGTTCTGGTATTATTAGAGATTGTGATGCTGATAGGGATGAGAATGTTGCTGATCAATGGAGTACGTCTGACGGATGTTCTTACACCGATCAGAATTTTGTGGCTGAAACTTGTTGTTCAGAAAAGGTGTGGATGAAGCACATTTTTCTTAAATTTGGAACTGAGGTACAAGCCATTGACCTTTTCTTTGACCTTACTTATGCGGCTAATGTTTCCAAATATTCTGTTCAACATTCTCTTAATCGTACTAGCATGCTATGCCACTTTACTAGAAATTTGGTTGATGATGGATTAATTGTTCATAAATATGTTCCAGCACATAACCTTGATGCTCAAAGATTTATCTCTCTAAGGAAATCCTTAGGGATATGCATTCTCTGATTGCTTGCATGCCATTATATTATATTGTATTGTATATTAGTATATATATTATATTTGCATTGCGTGTATGCATATAGGGTATTATTTGCATTAGGCATGCCTTGCATTTTTGCATATATTTCACCACTAAGTCATAAATGAAGTTCTGACTCTTCTGAAAGCGGGTGAGATGTTGATTGTCTTTAATTGATGGCGTGTTCTTGCATACCTTGGAACAAATATATTTCTGTCAAAAAGAGCTGCCTTCACACAATGATCTAGAGCGATAGCTAGCACATGGTTCGTTTCCTTTGGGATCGACTGTGAAAAGAGCGTCATGGACAGAAAATGTTGTGAAGGGTGGTAGCTAGTGACAACCACTGCACTTCATTGTGTGGTGTTTTTACTTGGAGTTATAAGGTGGTCATCTTCATAAAAAACGTAGTGCATAATGATTTTTTTTTAAAAAAAAAAAAAAAAAAAAAAAAAAAAAAAAAAAAAAAAAAAAAAAAAAAAAAAAAAAAAAAAAAAAAAAAAAAAAAAAAAAAAAAAAAAAAAAAAAAAAAAAAAAAAAAAAAAAAAAAAAAAAAAAAAAAAAAAAAAAAAAAAAAAAAAAAAAAAAAAAAAAAAAAAAAAAAAAAAAAAAAAAAAAAAAAAAAAAAAAAAAAAAAAAAAAAAAAAAAAAAAAAAAAAAAAAAAAAAAAAAAAAAAAAAAAAAAAAAAAAAAAAAAAAAAAAAAAAAAAAAAAAAAAAAAAAAAAAAAAAAAAAAAAAAAAAAAAAAAAAAAAAAAAAAAAAAAAAAAAAAAAAAAAAAAAAAAAAAAAAAAAAAAAAAAAAAAAAAAAAAAAAAAAAAAAAAAAAAAAAAAAAAAAAAAAAAAAAAAAAAAAAAAAAAAAAAAAAAAAAAAAAAAAAAAAAAAAAAAAAAAAAAAAAAAAAAAAAAAAAAAAAAAAAAAAAAAAAAAAAAAAAAAAAAAAAAAAAAAAAAAAAAAAAAAAAAAAAAAAAAAAAAAAAAAAAAAAAAAAAAAAAAAAAAAAAAAAAAAAACGAGTTCTTACACCGAGCATTGGGGCAAAGTAATGGGGTTGACTTTCACTATTGCAGTGATTGTTACTAAGTGAAAAACCTCGATGTAAATTAATGTTGTTGCTTAAAATCATTGGGCAAAGTAATGGGGTTGACTTTCACTATTGCAGTGGTTGTTACTAAGTGAAAAGCCTAGTGAATAATAAAGCTTATGTTGTTTTGGTGTTGGAATTCTGGAGAGATATGACTTGCGCTACATATACATATATATAATAATACCGCCTCTGTTTTGTTCCTTGGTGTGTTTGTAGCACAATGTTGATTTTGGATTAATTATGCATCAATCCTGCCTAAGTAGATTAAGAAAGGATTTTATTGATTTTAGTGTCTTGCATGCGGTTTTATTTTTTTTTTTTCATCCTTAGGCATAATGCATGTGATTTCCTTCTTGAGTGAATTACTTGGACGTTAAAAAATGTGAGGGACTTTATTTTTGGATGATAAAATCTTATTCTTCCTAATTTTGAATTAGTTGGACACGTGTGTTAGTGTGTTAATGAGTTTGTGTGTTCAGTTTTGATGGGGATGTTCTTACTGCATGGTATTCAACCTTTCCCTTGATATTTTTTTTCGAACCTCACCCATCACGTCCTCACTATATATCTTCATTTTCAGAACTTGAGAACCCCATTTTTATTTTTCTCTCTTTGCATTTTTCTTTTAACCATTTGTGTTCCTGCATGATTTTCTATTGTGCTTCTGAAACACTTTGGCTGATGGCAAAAGACTAGAGAAGAGATGGATAGTCTTCAATGATTAGAGATCAGTTCAAGCAACGACTTTCGTCTTCGGTTATATTTTTTTTCTCTCACTCGATGTTCTTACTCAGGGGGAGATTTGCCTTTGGCATTTCAGTCTAAAAAGGGGGAGAAAAAGGATGTTTCTGAAGATATTGGGGATTATGTTATAGTTGTTTGCTTCTGATTATATTGGTTGCTGTTTTTGTAAGATATTGGGGATTATGTAAGAACCATCGCTGTTTCTTCACATGGAAGACGGTGGAAAAAGAACACGGGTACAGGCCCTTCGGCATCCCGTAGTTCGAAAAAGGGGGAGAAAGGCAGAGATGGTCAAGGATGATGCTAAGAAGTCAGGGGGAGATTCAATAGATGCGATTGGTTGCTGTTAGAACCTCTTATGACTTTTCTTTTGTGTGGCTGCTGTTAATACTTGCTGTGATTGGTAGGATGTTTGCTCTGATTGTTTTATGCTATGTGCGTCTAATGAGTTGTAACTGCAGGTACTTTATGGACTGTGTTCTTACTGCAGTGATTTGTTCCTTATGATATTATTCTGCATATTCGTGCTTGCTGTTCTAACTGTGTTTCAGGTTATCTTCATTATATGATTTTCGAACTAGATGCCAAAGGGGGAGATTGAAAGAGTTATATTTTTGGCAATGAAGTTCAAAAATTAATATAAGTGAAGATATATTCTTGCAAGCATGAGAAATAAAAAGGGAAGTTCTTTTATTTATATTTATATTTATATATTCGAATATATTTATATTTATATTTATATATTCGATTTATATACATATATATTAGATTTACATGATCTTATTATGGATATATTTTGTAGGAAATCATATAAGAAGGAAAGATCTTTGGAAAGAGAAGATAGAGATCTACACCTACCATATCTCTTATGATTTACATGGAAGGAAATTGGATAAACTTGGAAGGAAATAAAAAAGGAGTCCTATACTTGGAGAACACTCCACATCCTAGGGATTGTATATATATCTGCTTGAAGAACGAATTTTGGAGAGCTGAGAGCATTATATTCTATTCCATATTCGAGCTGCAAGCTTTTTGTGTTTTATTTTCGTTGGTCAGTTTTTCGGTGTTCTTACGTCATCGAAGAACTGAAGTCTGTTTTGTTTTCTTTTCTTTGTTTTTCATTCAAACACTTGTGTGATCAGTGCTTAGGGATTAAGTACTGTCTTTAGCTCGAGGGATTCGAGAGGTAAAATCCACGGGACGTGGTCGGAGAAGTAGTTGATAGAATCGTGTGTAGTTGTGGCTAGACTAGAAGGGAGTTCGAGTCGTGTAAGTCCAAACTATACAAGTGTGCACAAACGGTTTATCAATGAAAGAGCTCTGAGGGGAAGTGGGACGCTTCCCTGAAGAGTTTTTAAATCTTCGATTTATTGCTTCCGCATTTTATAATTTTTGTTTTAGTTCGTACTACAAGTTGAGCGCACTCGTTACAAAAAACCTACGTTTGAAAAATAATTATGTACCATTGAATCTATCAAGACAACGATAATGGTTAAGTCAAATTTCAGTATATGACAGTCAGCATGTGGTGGCAACCTTTTAAATAAGTTTTACATATCATATAAATTTGATACTCATTAAGGGTAAAGTGGACATTAGTCACAATTCCCACTCATACACCTAATAGGGCCCACCCCAACCCACCTACCATATCTTGCACACACATACAACATACACCTCACGCACACACGTGAAACACACACACAGTCACTTGCCATTAGCCTAGCCACCAGCCACCAGCCCCGTAGACCACGTCGCTGCGACACCACCCCGTCGTCGTCGTCACCACCAGCCCCGCAACAGCAATTGTCATCAGCACTGCCACCACAAGCCCCCATCTGTCCCGTCACGGACGCCACCAGCCCACCACAGCGCCACTAGCCCCACCACCGCCACTGCTGCCACCACCAGCCCCTACGTCCGCTGCCACCAGCACTGTCGGGAAAATTTTTTGGGGCTGAGGACTTTTGTTCAAAAACTAGATAAGTCTCGGGGGCATATCTGCAGTTTCATAACGTTTAATATATTTGCACTTTAGTATGTGAGACAATTATGCAATTTATTAAAAGTTCAATACCGCCAAAATTATGATAAATAAAATGCACATGCATATTAAAAATTTCATCATATTTTTACGAAATCATAGAATTGCCACAGCATATACATTCAAAGTTCACAAATCTATCAAAATGTCACCGCGCTCAGATCTATTCATCGGTCGGTTCGGTCGAACTGACCGATCAAAATGTCAAAAAACTGAAATAACCTAGTCGAAATTTTGCAAAAATAAAAACGACCTAACTTTTGTAGCAATCCAAAACAAAATCAAACTGCAATAAACAGTTTATTCAGTCGGTCAACCGAATTAATCAAAATTAATTAAATAAATTATTAATTATATTATAAAAATATTTTTTGTATTATAATATTTTCTATATTATTTTGGCTGAAAAGACATAATATATATATATATATATATAAGAAAAAAATATTCTTTATATAGTTCGGTCAGTTTGGTTATTCTAAAAATAGATCCAAAATCGAACCAAAATAATTAAAATTTTAAAAGTAAAAATCAATAACCGAACTGACATATAGAAAAGCGAACCGAAAATTTTATTTTTCTTGATTTTAGTTGGTTTTTTTGGTTTTGGTTAAACATTACACACACCTAACCGCGATACAAATTGCGCAATGGCGACAAATAAAATGTACATTAATGCTTATGAAAATGCACAATAGTGAAACAATGTATTTTTTATTTTTCATGTGGGGTCATTCGCATAGAATACACTGTTAATGTGCATTCTTGAAATCATTAACTTGCATTTAGTTTAATCATATTGCGCATTATGAGGCACATGTATTCTTAATATGCATAACAAATATTGTGCATTTTACTTACCATTAATATGCATTTATTATTATTTTTTATAAATTACATATTTGCACCATGAATTAAATTGAAATATAATTAAAATTCATAAAATTGTAATAAGGCCCTTAACATAATCAAATTTTCAAAAAACAAAAAATAAAATAAAAAATCACCATCTTCAAATTAGGTTTCCTCTGGGCCTCCGGCAGGGGCAGGTGTTGGGTTTGGCGGCGGGGGAGAATGTGAAGGTGAGAGAGGGGCGGAGAGGACAAGGAGGAGTCTCGGGTCCGCCGACCGTGCATTGACGGCAATGAGGCTACAAGAAAGGATTTTGGGGTGAAGGCGTGTTTGGCACTGGCGACGGTGGTGATATCGAGGTTTGGGAAGGAGGGCATAGGGGTCCCAACAGCGAGAGTGAGCTGCTCTAGGCGATAGATTTGATGTGGTGGACGGCGTCGCTACCGATGGGAGGTCGAAGTGAGAGTTGGTCAGCGGCAGGAGGTGGAGGAGGATCTGGTGGATATCAGCGCTGCCGAAGGGAACACGATGGATGTCGGGTAAAGGGATGAAGGCGCAGCGGTGGCGGAAAAGAAAC
>BKCP01005483.1:158136-172623 GCA_008636005.1 Striga asiatica | reverse complement strand
TGATACTTGTTGAAAAAAAAAAATGAGTCGTCGAAAAATTTGCCGGTTCTAGAGATAGTAGACGTCGGCGAGTGCACAACGGTCGAAGGAGTCCAGTGGTGTCTTCGGATTCCGGTGAGTCGCCGTGAATTGCCGAAAAATTGAAAAAGAAGAACGAATTTTGACCGAAATTTTCTAAATCTAAAAACTTTGACTAAAGCAGTTGATGGATTTATCGGTGGAATTTTGTCGAAAATTTTAAAAAGTGAATGAGGACGAGAAGAACTTCAAGATGATGTAAAAAAAAAAATCAATCGGAGGTAGTCGACCGACGGGCAGTGGCTGATGTGGATTATTTTGTATGGACTATTTTGTAATTTCAAAAGTTTTTAGTTAATTGCAAGCTGATATGAATTTCTTAATTTTAAGTCAACATTTCATAATCCTGCCACAAACTATAATCACACCATGACACATTTAAGATGTCACGTCACCTTTTTATCCTGAGTGCGAATAAAAAATGATCAAATTTGATTAAATTGTCAAATTATTGGACTCAGTTTGACAATGGTCAATGACAGGGTGGAAAATTAAACTTTGGCCAAATTATAAGACTAATTTCGAATTTATGCCAATTAAACTGCAACTAAGATTTTAAAGAAAACCTAATTCCATTTGCAGATTTTAGCATTCACGTCTGTTTGAATATCCGTCGAAATTTTCCAACATAAATTGTAATGTTGAAATATTCGTAGGAATTATATCAGTAGTATTTTTTTTCATATGAATTTTACATTTTGCGTTATATAAGTAACATATTATATACTTAATAGAATAGAAAAATGTTTCAAAATGTATAACTTTCTCTATTTTAACAAGCAATCAGGACAAAATTTCAAAATTGGTCCTATAACTTGGCCACTGTCCAAAAAACCATCTCGATATTGACCACTTTCAATTTATGTCTTATAATTTGTCGATTTCATCAATTTTGGTCCTTTTTATCCGCACCCTGGATTAAAAAGTGACGTGGCATGACGTGTCAGTTTTTTAATGTTACATGGCGTGATTATGATCTATGTGGCACGTCAATTTTGGTCCTATAATTTGTCGATTTCATCAATTTTGGTCCTTTTTTCATGCCACGTCACTTTTTAATCCAGGGTGCGGATAAAAAAGAACCAAAATTGATGAAATCGACAAATTATAGGACTTAAATTGAAAGTGGTCAATATCGAGGTGGTTTTTTGGATAGTGGCCAAATTATAGAACCAATTTTGAATTTTTGCCAAGCAATCAGTATACACTTTTGGAATATGTATATATGGTGTGTGTGAATGTTGAGTAAAGTGAGTAGGATGAAGATGGCTAGACTAAGAATTTATCGGAAGGAGGTAGAAACTTTTTTCTCATCAATTCACTTTACATCATATATGGGATATTTATAGGCAATGTTGGAGCAATGTGGAAGTTTATAGTCCATGACACATAATACACTTTTCTTAGATTTTTCTACACAAATCTATTCTACATACTTCTACACATGTCATAATGCTCTTTTCCTAGATTATCCTACACAAATATAATCTACCACCTTCTAGATAATTCTTTAAAATACAATATTATAATTTATAAATCAAGTTTAATTTTCAACATACTCTCCCTTTGCAAATTTCAATACATCTTACTTATGCAGGCAGTGAAGGACAAAAGGGATATCACACTGAGCATGTAAAAAAAGTTCATTAATATAGATACTGAGATGAATTTCATCTAAAACCTGAGTCCTCTGCAAATACTCATATCCATACAGTAAAAAAGAAAAAAGCAGCCTTTTTGCATTCATTTCTAATATGTTTAGACCATTCGTTACTCCGGAATCAGTTGCTGCTAAACTACTGAACAAACCCTTTAGTTGATGGACAATGTGTAATAACTTGAAGGAGTTAATAATGGCTTCCAACTAATGCTAGTCAAACATAAATACTTATTAAACAGGTGCTGCTTTCAGTAACAGAGAAAAGTAGTTGTACAGCTTGCACTATGTGGAGTACTATCATCATAGCTAAAAATTAAGACATAAAACTTTATGTGCATGTTTTTATCATGACACAACATCTAGATTTTTAGTTCATAACTTCATGTCATTTTCTTTTCTTTTGTTTTTTAATAGCCTTCCAAACATTTTGGCNGAAATTGCTAATCTGTTTTCCTGATTGAGAATTTGGGGTTTGACTATGTTTATATTTATGAGCAATAAATGTTTAATTTTAGCCAAACCCACTTGCAATATTTTAATATTAATAAAAATCATCTACTATGTTAAAAAAAAAAAGGAAATTTTTAATAATTGTATGGCAACTAAATAGTCTTATTCGAATCTAATTAATTGATCGTAATTTGCGTAATTTTTGTAACTGAAATTTAAAGATACTTTTTTGCCGACAAAAATGTGCACATGTGTGCCAATTTCTAGCTACAAAATTATATTTTTCAATCAAATTTTTTCAAGAATTAGCTAATTTTAAAAATTACTAAAATATTATTTACTAAATAAAGTGTAATAAAAAAATACTTTTAATACACCCATAATTATAAATATACTTTTGAAATTTTCCCGAAATATAAGTAAGTAAACACACTAAACACCAATTTGTAATATATTAAAATAAACTTGAAAACAAAAAATTGTTGGACACGTCAAATCACCGATCATATTTGAGGAAGTTCTGCAAACAGTTGTTCTGAGCTGTGACTTGTGAGAAATATGCATATAGAGAGATAGGGAGGATGATTATTCAAAGGGGGTGATGTCATGTCATGTCAAATCATACTATACTACTCAGAGTAAAACATGGCAGTATATTTACACCGTGGATCATTTTGCATGTACATTTTATGCTGAGTATAATATTTTAAATATTTGTCAATATTCCTTATTCTTCATTTTGCAGTGAATAGTTATAATCTGTAAGAAATAAATTACAGATTTCGTAACTCACATACTAGAATATGTCATTCTGCCATCTACACACCTACACTACATATGCACACATATGATTCGATAAGTTAATTGTACTCAAATGTCCATGCATATAAACATAAATAAAATTAAGAGCTTATAAAAAGTGTGGGTTATTTTTTGATTTATCTCTTGGGGTAAAATATACAAGACCTCCTTGTATTATACGAAATCTGCGCGTTTTCCCCCTGTATTTTAAAAATTGCGTCAGACCCCCTTCTATTAAGGTTTTGTATGCGCGAAACACCCAAAATCGTCTAAATTTTGGGTGTTTCGCGCATACAAAACCTTAATAGAAGGGGGTCTGACGCAATTTTTAAAATACAGGGAGGAAACGCGCAGATTTCATATAATACAAGGGGGTTTGGTTCATTAAACCTTTTATCTCTTGTGAAATTATACATTAATGTATAATATTATTTTCCTTTTACTATTAAAGAATCTTGGCACTTTTGTTTTTTAGTTTTATTAGATTATTTCTTCTTATTATATATGGTGCCATTATTATTATTATTATTATTATTATTATTATTATTATTATTAAACGGAAACTCAATCATGGTCAATGGTCCCAAAATTGAACAACATTAGAGGTGGTTGATGGATTATTTAATTTCATTATAGTATGCCCAAAAACTATGTGTTGCATATCTACAAGTCCTTGCCTACAAGTCTCTTTAGATATGGGAGGACTTTTAGACATCTATATTATACTACTGGTACGTAACCCGTGCGATGAACGAGACAGAAATATTAAATAAGTTATTTTCACAGACTTTGTCCCTTAATTATATAAAGCAATAGGGTTATCATCTATTTTTCACCTCTTTTAATCAGCGTTAAGTGTAATAAACAATAAGGTTACAATCTATTTTTCACCTCTTCTAATCAGCGTTGTTTTTTTACTCAAAACATTAAATATGAACACGTTAGGGCTAGCTTGTAAAATAATTAATATATTATCTCACTAACACATTTATACTAATATAAATTTGATTTTAGTATATATATTTATTCCTTGATATAAGAGAGAATAACAATTTTACTTATTCTTGTTCACCATATAATACTTAATTATTATTTTATTATAAACTTTGTTGTCATATGATATCATTATTATTTATAAAGTTATAGAAGTTGTACGTCTTCTTTTTCTTTTTATTTTATGTAATGAAAAATATTTAATGCACGTTAGGATTATTTATTTATGTAATCAATTTAAAATATGTAAATAAATTTAAAATTAAATAGTGTATAAATATTTTACAAAATATACACATGTTTTTTTAGAATTTCATAAATATTTTTGGATAAAAAGTGAATATTTGTGAAAAAAATTAATAATATGGTTAGAACTTAAAATATGGTGTAATATTTATCTTGGCCAAAATATTATCAACATAGATCATAGAGATCAATCTTGTAATTTATTATAATGAATATCAATGAAAGTATTATAAATATTAATAAAATAATATTTATCTTGACCAAATTATTATCAACATGAATTACAGAAAACCAATCTTGTAATTTATTATAATGAATATCAATGATTATTTAAGTAATTTTTTTGAACATATCTTATTTGATCTTATTTGAAACGTGTATATAGAAGCAATTAATGCATATATTTAAAAAGTTTCCAAAAATGATATGCATTAAATGTTTCCTAAATTTTTTGCTACTATTTTTAGTAAATGATAATTCTTATTATATATATATAGATATAGATATTATTTACAGAAATTTATGGAGTCATCAACTTTATGTATCGACACATGTTCAATGTGTATTTATTGCAGGACACGTGTCAATACACCATTTGTGAGTAAATATGGATGACTCCATAAGCCGAGCCATCCGATAGCTTCATAACAAAACCGATTTGTTTGTTTCATTTATTATCTCTTTTTCAATCAATTATTATTTCATATTTGTCAAATCATTCTATAATTAACATTAATCATTGCATTACTGAATTTCTTAATTTCTTTTATCCACCATATACTAGTCTTATACTGTATTATATATTATACAATCAGCTAGTTTGAATGAAGTAGTATTCAACTATTTATTCAATGAGAGATTAGAATATATAATATAATCAATTTTATAGCACCATATCTCAATAGTGGATGAGCCCACCTCATCGAAATGCATCACTTTTCTATAGGGGTGAGACCAGTTCGGTTTTTGTCTAAATATTGAATAATCGCAACTAGGTTTTTCTCAAATTTTTCGGTTCGGTTACTACCTCATTTTTTGGAAAAACAGGGTAGAAACCGATCCGTTGGTATTCGATCCGGTTCTTCCGGTTTTCCGGTTCTTAGACTAAAGAAAAAACTTCACGTGAAAAGCAAAATTAATTCACCAACAGAAACATACAAGCCTTTGAATATCTTCCTCAATCATATCCGAACTCAGCAAACTTCAATTGCCTTCTCTGCAACTTCGAGCCTTCTATTTCGAAGATCCAGATCCAAACTTCTTTTAAAAAAAACTAAAAATAAAAATAAAAATCCACCCACTTTTCTTCTTTTCCGTCACAAACCTACCGGAAATTCTCGAACATCCCAGGTATGACGATTGTGCGATATGCGTGTGTTGGGCTTAGAGTTTGGTGTGCGGGTTGTAGATGTATGCTGACGACGGCTAGGTGGGGTTCGCTGGTGCTGGCGATGGTTCGGCGAAAAAAGGTAAAGGGTGACTGCCGATGGTGGCGACGGCGGCCTAGGGATTTATTGGAGAAGGAAATGAAAATTGGAAGGGAATTTGTGTTGAGAATAAGGGGATCTACGGGTACCTGAGGTGATTTGGTGTTAATTCACATTTATTACCTTATTTTTCATTTTTGTAATTATTTAATGTATTATCCAAAAAACATGTAATATAATATAAACATGTTATGTATGTGTGGGACCGGTTCTTCGGTTCTTTAACTTGTTTTGGATGAATAACCGAGAACCGGAACCGATTTTAACCCAAAAATAACCGAACCGGGAAAGCTGTTATATTATAACAAGGAACCGAACCGAACCTGCCAAATTCGGTTCGGTTCAGCTCGGTTTCCCGGTTCTCGGTTTTAAAATCCCAGCCCTACTTTTCTAGCGGGGTCCTTTTTATTTACACATAATATATAAAGAACGATAAAAAATAATAATAATAATATAGTAAGTAGTCATTAATGCAAAAGAGAATGATAAAGAAGAAGGACCACATTATGCTGCAACCTTTCATCAAATTTATAAAATATAATAATGGCAATCTATATATATATAAAGAGGAGTAACAAAACATTTAATTTTATTCTCATGCATTAAATTTTATTCTCCCTTCAAAATTTTCAGCATTCATTTCATTTTCAGGTTACAAAATAACTTGTTTGAATGCGATAAAATTTTAAATCACCCACTCATGAAAATGGTCAGGTGTATTAGCATAAAGAAAATGGTTGTAATAGCTCTTCCACAACAATTACTTTATCAAAATCAATTTTGAAAATTATTTTCTTAATTCATATTTTTTTTTCATGAATTAAATTATGATTTATTTTTATTTTTTTTAATATTGTTATCTTTTTAAAGTATTCTTCTCTCACATGTTGATTACTAGTATATATATATATATTGCAAGCTTAACAATAAATTTTACCTAACAATAAAACCTAATAAATTTTACCTATGTGGAAAATCATTAAATAAAACCTAATAAATTTTACCTATGTGACATTAATACACCCTATCTCATTAATAATAAAATATTTTATTACACTTTTTTTGAGTTAATTAAGACAAAAATAATTATATTTTATGTTAATTAAGTAATAATTATAGTTTTTATTGAATCATATAATAGTTAATATTAAATTAGTAATTATATTTAACATTAAATGATATATGAAAGTAACATAAAATTATATTTTACACGAAAATCAATATTATTATTTTTATATGATTAAGCGATTGTCTTTAAAATAAATTCATTTTTTTATGTCATAATAAAATTTCTTAAATTCGCATAAACAATTGTTATAATAAATTTAATATTTTTCAGCTAATGAATTGGTCATGATCACTCAAATCTACAAAAATTATATATTTATTACATTTTATGCAATCAATATAGTGATTCGTATGCAAGCAAATCGTATGTGCTATTTATTTTAACCAATTATCAAATTTTAAAATATTATACTCATATCTAATTTATAATTTGAATATTATACGCATAAATATAACTTATAATACTATATGTGTGAAATATAATACTATTATTTAACTTATAGTTTTAATATTATATGCATACAAATAACTTATAATATTTAATTTTACTTACACATGTGCAAATGCACAAGGTAGAATACTAGTTTATATATATAATTGTAGGCTATACATTTATTGCAAAAAGAAAAATTTTCTTGTCTAAAGTTTTCAGCTTTATTAGTAAGTTTTATTTTTTTTTTTTTATTTGTGTTTACATCATTAAATTTGTAATAAATATTATAATATTTATAAAAACCGTAACGGGTATGTTTTAACCATACCCGTTAATTTTAAAATTTTGACTTCAAATTATTCATACCTAATTTAACCATCTAGAATACTACAACAAAATTGAGTTTTAAGACAATTATTTAGAAATAATTGTAGATTTCGAATTTGACTTAGGAAGTAAATTTGTAAAANTTACAAATATTGTTCATATAAGCATCAAATTATAAGTGAACAATTATTTGATTAAATAACCCAAATTGTACATATACTTTATTAAATTATTATATTATTAATATAATTATCTTACAAATTAATGTACTGCATATAAAATTTATATTTTCCATTTTAAATTTATATTTTTTTTCTACTTTGGTATACTTTATGATTATTATTATTACTATAACAATTAAAGTATATATATATATATATATATATATATTATATTTATTATATTCATTTAATAATTATAATTAATATATAATAAATTCCACATTTATATTTTTTTATTGAAATTTAAAACTTCATCTAAGTCTAATCAACATAACAATTCAATTATAAATACGATACATATTAATCAATAACTTATTTTTATATACAAATTTTATATTATTTTTTATTTAATCTGTACATACATATGCACACAACATGAATTACAAGTAAAATTGAATATATATTAAGTTGTCATCAATCAACATGGATTACTTTACTTGAATATATAATAAGATGTCATCAATACCCGTCTTTGCCGAGAATTTCTAAATTTTAATTTCTTTATTCTTTTATTCTCTTTATATTTATATTTAAAGTAATTGTGTGAGATAATGTAAAGGGAAGTATCAAATTACCAAATATTTTTCTCAAGTCTTTCTTCTAAGCATGTGAATCTGTGATCTGAAATTCTCATCCTCATCCTGATATAAAATTATAACTACCGTACAAATACAATTTAAAATGCGCATAGTAACAGTAGATGTAGCATAATTGATTAGGATTTAGGAGAGACCAATTTATAGTATCCATGGTACGTGATGATGGGTGCATCGATTACAAGCTCAAATCTGCTGGCAAGCTGATCTCAAGGAAATATAGGCTGCAGAATGAAAAGAAAAGAAAAGTTCAATAAAAAGAGAAATAAAGTGAATAAATTGCAAAAGGACCACTTTCTGTCTTTTTTTACTGTTAAGGTTACTCCGTTACTCCATTTTCTTGAGGACCAACAAAAGTACGACTGATTATACGACTATAAAAAGTTTTTGAAAATCTCAGTTGAATACACCACATATATTTGAATTTATTTGCAGAAATCACCCTTGCTGTTTGGCCTAATTACAGAAATCACCACCACCTTTTGAGTCTAACCACTATCCACCACCAGGTTTGTCTTGAGGGTTACAAATTTAAAGGTTAAAGAAAAGATTGTAAGGGGAACACATTAAAGGGTGATTGTTTATGGATTCAACTAGTTTTTATTTGATTTGTTTTTTACTATAATTAATTTTAAAAAAGGTGGTATGATTAGTTGTTAGTGGATATTAATATTGAACTAAAGTTGATGTGATGCGTAAGAATGATTGGTTGATATTATGTAATTATATTGATAATATGAGAGATAGTGGGGTTGCGTTGAAGTTGAGTGAAATTTGAGCTTTATTTGGTTTTTTATTGTAGAATTATAAACATTCACCCCCTAAGTACTTTTAAAAGATACTTGGATCTTTCGTAATTACGCAATTTGGCGAAAAAATATTACCTAGCAGACATGAAAGCCATGCCGACAAATACAGCTTTTACTGCTTGCTTTTGTCCGGCGTAATCAAATGCCAGTGGTAACATTTCATGCAAGGTCAGAAAAGCCATTACTCCACCAACTGCAAATAACACAAACGGAAAAAATATAAAGGAAAACGAAGATGGGAAAAAAGAAAAAGATTTTCAGACAGTATTCTCCTTTGATAAGGTAAACCTGATCCAAGAAGGCCCTCTAGAATTTCAGGATTCAAGCTGCTCGGGAATAAGTAAGCTGCGAATGATAAATCGAAAGTAAAACATGAAATCGAGAATTTCAATGTTGATTGCTTTATTTGTATGTCTGTGGTTTAATTTTGATTTTGAGGTCAGACCTACAATAATTACACCGAGGGGCTCGGCAAAACCGGAAAGTGTAGCCAACTTGAATGCCTGCCATTTGCTGAAGGCGAAAATGCAAGTAAACCAAATACGTGATGAATACAAATAATTTCGATTGAAAAATAATTCACCAGCATTTTCATTTAATTAACTTTATTTCAGAAGGAAGTTGAGAATTTAGCTAATCTTGAGGGCTTTGCAGGGAAACCAAAATGTACTGAATATGTATTGATTGCAAGCTTTCAAGACTACAACGGTCCTTTTCGCTTAACTTGTTTGGAGTTTAATAAGATAAAGAATTGTACCTTTGTGTGGCAAAATAAACAGGAAGTGCAACAGCTACACCCTATAAAAACGCCAAAAATAAGGATCTCAGATTTGAAATGTGAAAACAAGTATTTGTCTTACCATCAATTTTTTGCACGGCACCCAAAGTGCAGGTGACAATTACAGAACTACTCTAGAAAATTTAGCCTAAAGCATAAAGTTATATTATCTTTGAAATTGAAAGATATCCACTAAGAGCAGGTTTGTTACTCGAGATTGGACAAGACTGGCCCCTCAATCTGGCCTTTATCCTTCGTTTGTTTAACGCGACTATGGCTTGGACAGGGCCCGCGACCAATCTCCTTCAATCTTGAGTATACCAGACTATTTCATCCGGGGTGAGATAAATGATGTCTGTACAGTACTTTGACATTTAAATGTCTGAATTATCCCTGTTAACTTTTATTTTTAGACCATACTGCCCTCCTTTGTTACAAAAATTACACACCATCCATTACCCTCGCAGTCTGTCATCCGCCGCTCGACTTCCACTCTCCGCCCTTATGAGAAAACCCCAAAGTTCGAGAGCTTAGGAAATCAACCTAGGGTTTGCGATAATCCTCCAGTCTAGGTAAAGCGTTGCATACATATTCTGTCAATTCAATAAAGTTTATGTGTCATCTGCTTAAACCTAGCTAGCAGAATTTGAATTCTTTCATCGTTGGAATATGCATGCTGTAACTTTGTGTGAGCCTCTAACTCCATTTTCTCCTCAGTTTTCCAATTGTGCCAATATTGCCATTTTTTTTCTTTAGTTTCACTGAAGATTCCTCCACCAAGTAAGGCAGTGTTGATTTATGAATGTGTGATTTGTTTTGATTATGCTTGAGTGTATCTATTTTGATTGGTTTTGTATGTGTGAATTTGATACCCATTAATTGGGATCTTGAGTAATTATGTATGTTCTGTTAAAATAGTGTGATGTAATTGGTGATGTGAATCATAATAGCCAAAATTGATGCTCTCGGGTCCTCTGCTTGATTGTTCATTTTGTAAATAATAGCTGACGTTAGGAAGATGCTGTGTAGTTAGCATACTTTTTGATAGCTATATATGCCTGTTAGGTGTTCATATTATAGAAGCCTTTGTGGGCAGCATGTGTGGTTATGATGCAAATTTATAGTCCATGTATGAGTTTGTTTTGTATCAATTAACTTGGACTTGGAACTGTTTTTGGTTATGAGTGTTTCCTATAATTTTGTTATGTAGTATGCTCATTGAAAATTGTATGCTTTATATTACGCTCGAGTTACCACGGGGTTCGCTGGTAAGTCTCTAGTAAATTTTTAAGTTTTCTTCTTAGCAGTTGGCTGTTAATGATGTCATGAAAGAGCTTGTTGGAGTAGTAACTAAATCATCATACATTTTTGTGAAATACTTCATGAAACATGCTGACAGATATAAAGTTAGTTTGACTTGTTGAAGTGGGAATGATGATGAGTTTAATGATAAGAAATTTATTGGTAAGGGTGGAGGAATGAATAATTAAAGAATAATCTGTATATTCCCTTGTTAATGGATTGAGATTTTTGTGATTGATTTACGTTATATGTGACAAATTAAATTTCGATTATGTTTGTTAATACTAATTAGTAGAGTTTTTGTTTTGTAATTCTTCTAATAAATCATGTCAATTATTCATTATTTCTACTTGTCACCTGTTTTTTCCTTCCAACATCTAATTCATCTCCAGTATTATCATTCTAATTCAGTTTCCCCAGGATCAAGGAACTAATTCAGTTTCCCAGGATCAAGGAGCTACCCAGGATGAGGCAATGGAACACAAAAAATAAATAAATAAATAAAATAAAAATAAATAAATAAAAAATAAAAATAAAAAGGTGTCATGGATTTTATTTTAGGGCACGTTTGTTAAGCAAGACTAGATTAGATTATTTTTATCCTATGTACCAAGATTGTACTGTTGAGTTTATGTGTCATCTATGTTTGTTAAGAACGGATTCTGTTAATTTTTTGTGTTCCACATTTGTTTTCTTAGATAAGATATAGGATAAAAGCTTGAATTACCAAAATGCCCTTAATTTAAAATACATATACGAAAATAAAATCCATGACACCTTTTTTTTTTATATAGTTCGTGTTCCATTGCCTGCATTCTTGAGCCGGGCCTGAGTAGCTCCTTGATTCTGGGGAAACTGAATTAGAATGATAATACTGGAGATGAATTAGATGTTGGAAGGAAAAAACAAGTCGCGAGTAGAAATAATGAATAATTAGCATGATTCATCAGAAGAATTGCAAAACAAAAACTCTACTCTATATTAGAATTAACAAACACAATCGAAATTTATTCTGTCACATATAACGTAAATCAATCACAAAAAATCTCAAAGGGAAGATACAGATTATTCTTTAATTATTCATACCTCCACCATTACCAATAACTTTCTTATCATTAAACTCATCTCATTCCCACTCCAACAAGTCAAACTAAGGGGGGTGTATTCAATTCGGAATTTAAGTGACATTTTGAGACTTTTTGAGATTTGAGACTTTCTAGGATTTTCAGATTTTGGAAGAATTCTATGAAATCTCAAGTCCGGAGGTAGGATTTGAAGTGGGGTTTCATATAAGGTTTTTTGTTTAGAAATCCCACAAAATCTTAAAAAGTCTTAATAAATCCTAGTGTCAAAAAAGTTAAATACCTCAGGATTTTGTAAGACTTTTGAAAATCCCAATTGAATACCCCAGGATTTTTAAAAGTTTTAAAAAGTCTTAACAAATCTAAATTGAATACACCAGGATTTCTAAAGTCTTAAAAAGTCCTTAAAAATCCTAATTAAATACACCCGTATAACTTTATATCTATCAGCATGTTTAATGAAGTATTTCACAAAAATGTATGATAATTTAGTTACTACTCCAACAAGCTCTTTCATGACATCCTTAACAGCCAAATGCTAAGAAGTAAATTTAAAAATTTACTAGAGACTTACCAGCGAACCACGTGGTAACTCGAGCGTAATATAAAGCATACAATTTTCAATGAGCATACTACATAACTAACATAAAAGTTCACAAGTCCAATTAAGTTAATTGATACAAAACAAACTCATACAAGGACTACAAATTTGCATCATAACCACACATGCTGGCCACAAAGGCTTCTATAATATGAACACCTAACACCTAACAGGCATATATAGCTATCAAAAAGTATGCTAACTACACAGCATCTTCCTAACGTCATCCTAACGTCAGCTATAATTTACAAAATGAACAATCAAGCAGATCAGAGGACCCGAGAGCATCTGTTTTTGGCTAATATGATTCACATCACCAATTACATCACACTACTTAACAGAACATACATAATTACTCAAGATCCCAATTATCTTTACTATACTGGTAGAACAAGCAAATCACAACTCGTGACACAACTCATGACATGTCAAAAAAATGGGTATCAAATTCAGACATACAAAACCAATCAAAATAGATACACTCAAGCACAATCAAAACAAATCACACATTCACAAATCAACACTGCCTTATTTGGTGGAGGAATCTTCAGTGAAACTTAAGAAAAAAAAATGGCAATATTGGAACAACTGGAAAACTGAGGAGAAAATGAAGTTAGAGGGTCACACAAAGTTACAGCATATTCCAACGATGAAAGAATTCAAATTCTGCTAGCTAGGTTCAAGCAGATGACACATAAACTTTATTGAATTAACATAATATGTATGCAACGCTTTACCAATCTGTGAGATTAAACCTAGACTGGAGGACAATCGCAAACCCTAGGTTGATTTCCTAAGCTCTCAAACTTTGGGGTTTTCTCTATGAGGGGCGGAGAGCGGCCGACGACGGACGGAAGTCGACTGACAGATGACATGACTGCGAGGGTAATGGATGACATGTAATTTTTGTAACAAAGGATGGCAATATGGTCTAAAAATAAAAGTTAACAGTGATAATTCAGACATTTAAATGCCAAAGTACTGTACAGACATCATTTATCTCACCCCCCAAGTCCGGATGAAATAGTCCGGTATACTCAAGATTGAAGGAGATTGGTCGCGGGCCCTGCCGAATCGGACGCGCCATAGTCGCGTTAAACAAACGAAGGATAAAGGCCAGATTGAGGGGTCAGTCTTGTCCAATCTCGCATAACAAACGTGTATATGTATTTTAAATTAAGCGCATTTTTGTAATTCAAGCTTTTATCCTATATCTTATATATAGGGAAACAAATGTGGAACACAAAAAATTAACAGAATCCTATCTTGGACCGATCCTTCTTAACAAACATAGATGACACATAAACGCAACAGTACAATCTTGGTACATAGGATAAAAATAATCTAATCTAGTCTCGCTTAACAAACGTGCCCTAAGGTATCACAAATTGCCCGTCCAAATTGAAAGATATGTGTAATTGTGATTTTGAATGACATTGGACTAGCTAAAATTCAGGGGTGTTTATATTAATCAACCCTGAACATAAGGTTGCAGTTGAGGTAAACAACTTTCATAATCTATAAGGCAGTGTTTGGATGGACAGGTCATTGTCAT